>JAMPIV010012329.1:165000-215000 GCA_024509875.1 Oreohelix idahoensis | reverse complement strand
TGTGTGTTATCGATGTTCTCATAACCCAGTCTATTGCTAGTAAGAAAAGAAATGGAGACAAGAGGCATCCCTGTCGCACTCCTGTTCTTATCCCAAACGGTTCTGTAAGCTGTCCTTCATGAAGAACTCTGAAAATTTAAACCACAAAAAACTTCAAAAAAAAACTTCAACTCGTTAGGTGTTTACTGGTAAACTTGGACATTTTATAGGAATATTAATTTTTAGCTTCTGAAGAAGCACTATACGGCCACTGTTGTTGGCCCTGATGTAGGAAACCCTGTGCTACAGCATTAAATGTGCTCCATCAGTGATGGTTTAAGGAGCAACTAGTATTAAATGATGATATTGCTAGCCGTGCTGAGACACGCCTTTGGTTCCCCCTTACGGTACGGCTCGCAGGAGCAGTGTCCTGTTTTTTGTTTTTTGTTTTGTTTTTCATATTCCCTTTAGATACCCCAGGAAACGTGGATATTTGTGTGTGAGTGTTTGTGTAGTTCTTCTTGTGTAGTTCTTCTTGTAGACAGGGTTTCTCAACCTGGATTCCACGGAACGTAAGGGTTCCGCCAGAGAACGTGATTAAACTTGCATTAGAGTTAACATCCTTTGTGGGAAGGGGGAGCCACACAAAAAGAGTAGGTTAATAAGTTGGCCAAAATAAAAAAATCTTCAAGAAAAAAAAAATCATTCTCTGCTCAAAAGAGCAGTGACAATTTTTATTGGATTATTATATTTACAATTTACTGATCACGCTAACGCACCGTGAGCTGTAGATACAGTAATATTTATGCGGGGGGTTCTCTGAGACCTGAAAATTATTTGAAGGGTCCTTCCAGGATAAAAATGTTGAGAAAGGTTGCTTGTGGAAAATCAAAAGATCGTTAGGAAGCTGTAGGGTACTGTCATGAAGTCGGATTCACAACACGTCATTCTTTACCCAAACTGCACGCCATACTTTAGAAATATAAGGATGCAGAGAGAACCAATGAAAACGCACTTTTAAGCAGTGTTTACAAATAACGTACTGCTTAACAATGGCGAGCTTAGATCTGTGTAACCTTGGTTCAATGGGAGGTAAGCTACAGACTTAGGAGCGAAGTACAGCATGGCAGAGATCAATAATTCTATAATAGGAATGTTCATCTGATAATGTGTGCAAAGATTTCCACGGGACGTAATGTGGGAAGGAAGAAATCTCGAATGGACTGCATCGAGACATAAGGCAAGTCAAAAATTTGTTGTTTTGGCTATTCATAGGAAAAGACGGTAGTTTGATAGTAAAAGACTATTATCTAGATAAAGAATACTTCAGGGTGTAATTTAAGCCTAAGATGAAGGAGATCGGTCTAGGAATAAGGAGGATATGTAGATTACTAGTTTTTCAGATTTGTACAGCTGGACAAATGTGTGTCTGCCTTTCGGAACACAAAACACACATTAGCAGAAAACCCTCTCTGTCGTCCGGCCTTGGCCCATATATATATATAGGATGAGCCCTAAATGGAAATAGGCCATAATAAAAATTCAAAATACAGCGAGAGCGCGAGTCCTGTCTGAGAGATAGAATTCTTTGCCTTTTGCATCTGAGAGCAGACTGCGTGACCATTAACAGCTCGACTGTATGTACTTGAGGGTAAGAAAGAATGAATATATATATATATATATATATATATATATATATATATATATATATATATATATATATATATATATATATATATATAATTCTAGTTAATTAATTCACTTGTGCATTAGGAAGTGTGTAGAAGTGTTTCAAACCATTGTGTAATTTCTGGAGGCCTTACCAGCCTGTGTATATTTAAATAAATTACGAATGGAAGCAGAAAGTGTGTCCATGGTTTTAGAAAAGCATTTAAAGAATTATTTCTTGATGGAATGGGACACACACCAGGAACAAAGGAAATGATGAAAGGAATTGTATTACTGTATTGTTTAAGCTATTACTTAGTATTTTATACAAAACCTAATCATTGTATGGAGTCGGATCATGGACAAATGGCTTTAAATAAGGATTTAGAGGAAAATTGTATTCACAGGGAACTGGATTTGGTTGTTACTGCTATTGTGTCCTGTGCGTCTGCTAGCACCTTGTCTGAAAACTGTCTCACATCCCCTACATTTATAATAAGGGATAGTGATAGAGAATATAGTGGTTAATCCAATATGTTTCAGGTTATTCTGTCAACCACACACACACACTTGAAAGAGTCGGCTACTACTGCTGGAACTTGTGGTGCGAGAGCCCTTGTTGTCTATAGGGCCAGTTACCCAGTATCCACGGCCTGGAGGAACTATAGTCAGTGATAGCCTAAATCAAATGACAGTAAAATAACAGTGTTATAAAGACATACCGTAGATATTCTACAAACAGCTAGTTCAACCAAGAGCGAAGGACTTGCTACAACTTGAGTGACGTTTTGCTAATTTAGAACTATTTTCAAATGTTTTATGTATTTAAATGATGTATTTAAAATTTGATTTTCTTGAAGAATTTCCAAACAGAAAAAAAAATCTGTAAAAATAAATTGTAAATGTTTACCAGCAGACTTACTTAAATTCTTTAAGTTAAGTTACAGTTCTTGTTGGTAGATAGTTTAGTTAATACCCCTAGCCGAGTTAATAATGTTAATAATAATAATAATATTAACAGAGGAGGATCTGGAGAGGAGCAAGTAGAAACTTAGAGTAATACATTACCATCTTCTCTAGGAACTGATACAGCTTGATCCTACCTTTGATGTCTATACACCCTTACTCTTTTCAGAGAAGGGGTATTACTTGTAAGACCAGTCTCTTATCTGGCACTATCCTGGTTTCACCTGATACAACTTTGTGTCTGTAGTGGAATTGATGGTATTGTATGATGATGATGGTACTACATGTAAATTGTATGAGGCCAGCTGTGAAGGCTCCTGAGATAAAATGTAGTTGAGAATTATCAGAAGGCCTTTCTTGCTACCACTACGACCTCACACTTAATTTTTTTTTTCTTAATGAATGTGGCTACGTAAAGTGTCTAGGGTAATGATGTGTAATGTGGTGTGTTAGTTATAAATACACCCACAGACATTTAAGAAGACTAATAAGATTAACAAGTGTTAAAATACACTGAACTAACTCACGTGTATAAAGTTTTTGATATAATTATATTACATTTATTGGTTCTGGATCAAGTTTTATGTGACCAGAACTTGTTTTAAAAAGAAGGATTGAAAATTTATGAAAAAAAATGCATGGAATGTTACATAATAAATGCAAGAGCGTACCTATTTAAGTACTAGACTAGTTAGTTTTATTAAAAAAGTTCGAGTAGTCATCTCTTTGGGAGGATATTTACTGTTTGTGCTGTTGGGGTGGCCTCATCACACCTGTCTATATTGACTACACAATGTCCAGAAAATGGTGGGAATTTTTACGGGGATATTAGTCACTACCAATAGTTGGTGAATGTCCAGCAGACCAGAGGCTCACTCATCTTTTTGTAGCTCTGGTGCTGAAAACTTGCGGTCCCACCTCTCCGTGCTGGCGGGCAATAATGGTGGTCTCTGTCACAAGAACTGCACAGATACACTCGAGTACAGTCACCCACCGAATAGACTCTGCTTTGTTGTCGATAGAAACTCACAGCTCTGCAATCAAAGTATGGGCCATGTGTCAAAATCTATTCTCTACCCACGTCTGGACACAACACTGACACAACAACCACATCATACAGACAGGTCAGATCTCTCTGACCAAACAGCACAGTTACCATGGTGGGCCTACATCAGACAGATCCTCCCAGACCATAGATTCTGAAAAATATTTATTAGTTGTCGGCCCTAAAAGAAGATAGGTAACCTGTTTCAACGCTTGATCTATCTTGCATAATCCTTGCTGTAGTTTATGTACCTTGTTGGTCCCTAGACCCTGACTTGGGCGGGGGGTCTAGAGCAAATCCCTACTTGTTTGTAAGGCTAGATTTTGATATGGCAGTATCAAATCACTCGAACATGAAACAATATTCAAAATATATAAAGAAATAATTTCAATCTTACCAGATTATGAATATATAACACAGAATTGCTAGCAAAACTCAGCTGAGCTGCTGGCTATAGTATGGCGTCCCTAAATTTATTCACTGTCTTTCATATGGGAAAACACCACACTTTAAAATCTGTGTCTAACACTGAACAATTATTGAAGAATGACCCCACTTTCGCGTCTGAGCGCTAATGATATGATTGTCTGTGGCCAATCACTGCCTAGTTGTACTTTAAATTTCAAATTTCTACACTAAAGTCATTTCAGTCATGCTTCAGTCAAGTATGGATGGTTATCTGTTAGTCTGTCCGTCTCTACTTGTGTTTCTAAAAAAAATGTGCTTGATTTTTGAAGCAACCTTTCTCTCCCCTTAAAATTTTGTCGTAAAAAGTTATATTTAGACACAGCTACCGCTCAAAAACCCTCTCCTCCATAATAAGTAACTTTGAACACCTGCGTCCCCAAGGTCGTGTTTTGTGTGCAAATAACGACACTTTTTATTCAAGGCAGTCTGTCGATGATGTAAACTACACTGTCTTTTGTCATTATCTTCAATATTATCTATCCGTTTGTAAAATTAAGATCATATTATTTCATTGCTCAGAATAGGCCATCCGGCCAGCTAATTTTTATATTCCTAACATTAATATTAAGAAAAATTACTGTTTAAATTTTTGTAATTTTCCTACCATCCGCGTTCTGCCGCTCAATTCAAATCAAGGCTTGGTATCGCAAAACGTCCAATTCCGTACCTCGTGTCAATTTGGGGGACGTGAATTTTTTACTTTCCTCCATCCCCCCCCATTGCGTCTCCTTAGCCTTTCCAGTCATATTTTTTTTCTTTTGATCCGCCGTTCCCCTCCTGTCTAGCAAGTCAATTTTATGGAGGGTGATGACCCGCGGTCTAGGCGATCATGTACATCAGCAGCCTACGCATTATGTTTTTATCCTTAAATGTTATCTTTTGAGTATTTTACCGTTGTATCTCTGTCAATTTCACTACACATCTCCCCACTTGAAAACATGCCTATGGCAAGTTCCAAAACCAGCGATACACATAGGTAAAATTACTCCTCACGTCTGCCACTACTCTAATTTTGATCACAGGGGTGCCGACTGAGGAAATCTGCACCGACATTCAATTTGCCTGGGATATATTGGATACTGAACTGATAAGGTTGAAGCAATAAAGACCACCTCAGCAATCTTGCGTTTTCATGCTTAGCCTGAGACAAGAACACGAGAGGCTGATGATCCGTCTCCACCACAAAAGTCCTACCATACAGATAGATTTGAAACTTCTTTATTGCCCAGATTAATGCTAAACATTCTTTTTCGCTTGTGGAGTATCCTTGTTCCGCCTTATTCAATTTACGGCTTGCATAAGCGACTGGTTTCAGTTCCCCATCAGGTGAAGATGATCTTTGCAACAAAGCCCCTCCGAGTCCCACATTACTTGCATCGGTTCTTAAGACAAAGTCCTGTGTCAAATCAGGCAGTTTGAGAATAGGCTTGCTAGTGAGTTTTTCCTTTAACTCTTGGAACGCTAGTTCACATTGTGCAGTCCAAATAATTTTATCTGGAAGTCCCTTGCGAGTCAGATCAGTCAGAGGAGCACAAATAGCGTTAAAATTCTTGATGTATTTCTGATAAAATCCGCATAACGACACAAATGATCGCACGTCTTTTTTTGTTTGCGGCCTAGGTGCTCTCTGCAGTTTTTCCAAGTTCTTAGGATCAGGGGTCATATTACCCTGATATACAGTGTGTCCCAAGAATTCCAACTCTTTGCATCCAATACAACATTTTGTTGGCCTAGCAGTTAAGTTCGCCTCCCGAAGTCTATCAAACAACATCTCCAGAGCTTCAATGTGTTCTTCAAAGGTCTCGGTGGCGACGAGAATATCATCCATGAAATTTGTGATACATGGGTTATTCAGGGGGTCCAACAATTTTCGCATCATCCTTGAAAACACACTCGGAGCATTTTTCAGTCCGAATGGTAGCATATTGAATTCATAATGTCCATCCGAAGTGCTAAAAGCCAAATAAGGTCTCACTTCAGGCTTCACTGGGATCTGGTAATAGCCTTTACTAAGATCCACCTTTGAAAAGTATTTTGCCTTGTTCAGTCTGGCAAATAGCTGTTTTGTGTTTGGTAATGGATCCACTTGTCCTTCTGTGACAGCATTCAGTTTCCTGTAATCTATGCACAGTCTGTGTTCCCCAGACGGTTTCCTCAACAAAACGACACTAGAACTAAAAGATGATTCACTGTGCGAAATAATCCCCTCCTTCAATAAATAATCTATTTCTTCCTTTAATGCCTTCTCCTTCGCGAACGGAATAGAATAGGCTCTCATACAGATTGGGTTTGAGTCTACCAGTTTCATGTCATACTGTAGCAAATTTGTATGGCCTGGTTTATCTGTTAATACATCTGTATGTTCCTCCAGAACCTTTTGAACTCTCTCCCTCTGGTTTTTAGTCAGGTGCTTACTGACTTTTACCTGTGCTGCTGTTTCACAAGGATGTAATGGGTATTCATGTGAGGTGAGTGGTTCCTTTTGCATCTGGGTTGCAATAGCTAAGGTCAATAAGGGGGTGCTTTCCTGGAGTGGTCTGTCCAGATACTTCTTTAACAGGTTTACATGATAAACTTTTTCCTTCCCCTTTTTGTCAATTTTATAGTTTGTTCTAGACACCTTCTCTAGAACCGTATATGGACCTTGCCAACCAATTTGTAATTTATTCTGGCTTCCGGGTAGTAAAAGCAGCACCTTCTCTCCGACTGCCAGTTCCCTGTCCTTTGCCTTCCTATTAAAATATGCTGCATGTTTCTTCCTGGCTTGTTTCAATTTATCATTTGCCAGTTTCCATCCAGCTTTCAAACGAGTGGTCAGTTCGTTCACGTATTGATACGATGAGGTAACAGTCTCTTCCGCCTTCTCATCTGTCCAGGTCCTTAATAGAGTTACATCTGGATCTTTAATTTACCATACTTATTTTTCATGGAACCCATCGGGTCCCGTCCCTTAGAAGCTCTATAATGAGGACTTTTCTTCCTAGAATCATCACTCACAAATCGACCACTACCAATTTTTCTCTGGGGTTTGTCTCCCCACTTAAGATTGTTTATGAGAGATCTTCGCTCTCTTGTCTGTTCTTCCAGTTTATATAAGTCTGACCGAGGGATTGTCATCTTATCCTGGGTAAAATTTCTTCTTTGTACTCTTCGCATAGTGGCCATGTTAATCCATTCAAGTGAAGACTGGGTGTGAAAAGGGGGCTCCCATTCCACTTTGTCTACCCGAGTATAATTAGTTTTCCTTTCAGGCCTAAAGTTGCCCCGTGGCGTTTCTAGGTCCTGCACATATTTTCCCTTTGTGGGTGTTCCCTCATGAAATACGCCACATGCTTCTACAAAGTTTTCAACATCGACATTTACGTCGGGCCAATAGTATTTTCGAGCAATCTTTTGGCAGATGGTACCGACTTTCTCATGGTCACCATCTTTTCCAACATGTAAGCTCCTTATTAAGTTTGCCCTATATATCTTGGGAAGAACTAACTGTCCGTGACCAGTGGATCTAGTTCCTGTCTTCCTGTATAAGAGTTTGTTCTTCATGAAATATTCCCCCTTGCTCGGAGGTGTGTGGCATTTGGGCAATTTTTTAAAACAGGGCTTGAGTGTCCTATCCTCAGCCTGCGCCTTCCTCATCTCCTCTGGATGAGCATTTATAGGTTCACCTTCTTCCTCCTTCTTCTGTGACCTGGTCTGCACTGTCGCCATGATCACAGGTTTCTCGGGATTCCCCAAGAAGACGTATCTACACCCCATATCAGAGGGTAGATTGGTTCATCTATCACTGCTGCTCTGATTTCTCCTTCCACATAGCGAGTTTTCACCGTTATCCTTGCGATGGGAAGTGTCATGAGTGGTATGTCCTTAGTCGCCCCTTGTATTTCCACTGTTTCTGTGGTATACTGACTTGGGTGCACTAGGCTAGACTTCACAACTGAATCATAATCCAAACCTGTATCATAAAGGCACCTTATGGTGACCCCATTACAAATAACATCCTCACAAACTGGGGGGTGATAAGGTTCCTGTTGTCCCTTAGGATTAACCTTTAATCTTTGCGTCCCCGACTTCATTGCAGCAATGTTTGAAGGTTTCCTTCTACAAAATTCGGTGTTATGGTTATCCTTCTTGCACCATTTACACCATCTTTTTCCTTGGTTCAACGGTTTTCTTTCATTGAACTTTTGGTCATTGAACTGTGAGTTTCTGTCGCGATAGTCATTTCTTGGCCGCTCAAAGTTTGTCCTACCTTTATTTCCCTGCTCTCTATTATCAAATTTATTAAATTGCTGTGGAGCTTTAAAATTGTCTATGTGCTTCTTTTTAGCACCACTTACCTCTGCCTGAGCTGCCTGATACCTCTCAGCAACATTTAAAATTTCCCCCAACTTCTCTGCACCTTGTTCCATGAGAAATTTTCTCATGTCTGGAGCCATGGACTCTCTCAATTGCTCAATCATGATCATTTCTTTAAGATCTTGGGTCTTCCCCAGAGCCGTCCATTTCTCCAAATAGGTTTCTAGTCTAGCAGAGAATTGGTGGTATGTCTCCCCAGACAACAGTTTGGCATTTCTAAATTTCTTACGATAAAATTCACCATTCTTCTCGTACCTTAATAACAAAGCCTGCTTTAACATGTCATAATTGTCTTGGTCTTCCCTGTTCATTTTGGCAAATACTTCATAAGAAGTACCTCTCAATCCCTGTGATAGCTTTAAGCTCCACCTCTCTCTCTCTAACCCATATGTAGTAGCTAATAACTCAAAACGTCCTAGGTACCCCTCTATGTCATCGTCTTTTTCAACAAAATGGTCTAAATGAAACCCCATAGCTGAGTTTGAGGCTCCCAGACTGGGCGTAGCATCTGAGGCAAAAGGGCTGGCACCATTTTCAGGAGCCGGGCCTTGTAATTCCAGCTCCCTTAGTCGTAATTCGTGCTCCCTTTGCAACCTTCTATCTTCTGCCTCCCTTTCGGCAGTCAACCTTTTTTCTTCTGCCTCCCTTTCGGCCTTTTTATCTTCGCCTCCCTTTGCTGTCGTTTTTCTTCTGCCTCCCTTTGCTGTCGTTTTTCTTCTGCCTCAATCTGCAGCCTCTTAATTTCTCTATCAGCCTCAATTTGTAACCTCTTCTCTTCAGCTACCTTTCTATCTCCCCTTTCAATATATTTATCACATTCAGCCGTTACGTATTGAATTAAAATTTGACCATCCATTCCCATCTCCTTCGCGGTGAGCACAGCAGCTGATCTAAATTTTGCCAGCTCCGCCATACTTTTTAGACAATATAATAATATACAAGATAAATCTCTAACCAGTAAATACACTAAGTACTTCTTATGACTATAGTCTAACTAATTCTAACTAACCAGTTAACTAATTAATTATTACTGGCTGTGAAGATTCACCAACTTTTATCTGCAGGGACACTTTTAATTTTAAAGGAAATTTTACAATTTATTTCCCTACTTTTATTTCTCCCACCAGGAGATCCTAATATTACTGTTGGGCTAATTATCCCTGGACAAGACCCCAATTTATGTAGTGGTGTTTGATGGTATTGTATGATGGTGACATTACTAAATGTAATTGTATGAGGCCAGCTGTGAAGGCTCCTGAGATAAAATGTAGTTGTGAATTGTCAGAAGGCCTTTCTTGCTACCACTACGACCTCACACTTAATTTTTTTTAATGAATGTGGCTACGTAAAGTGTCTAGGGTTATGATATGTAGTGTGGTGTAATAGGTTATAGATATACCCACAGATATTTAACAAGACTAATAATATTAATAAATGTTAAAATACACTGTACTAACTCACGTCTGTAAAATTTTTTGTTATAATTATATTACATTTATTTTGCTCTGGATCAATTTTTTATGTTGACCAGAACTTGTTTTAAAAAGGATTGAAAGATTTATGAAAAAAATGCATGGAATATTATATCATAAATGCAATAGTGTACATATATATGTACTATACTAGTTAGTTTTATTAAAATGTTCTAGTAGTCATCTACTTGGGAGGATAGTTAATGTTTGTGCTGTTGGGGTGGCCTCATCACACCTGTCTATATTGACTACCCAGTGTCTAGAAAATGGTGGGAATTTTTATGGGGATATTAGTAACTACAAAGCGTTGGTGAATGTCCAGCAGACCAGAGGCTCACTCATCTTTTTGTAGCTCTGGTGCTGAAATCAGGTGGTCCCACCTCTCCGTGCGGGCGGGCAATAATGGTGGTCTCTGTCACAAGTACTGCACAGATACACTCGAGTAAAGTCACCAACTGAATAGACACTGCTTTGTTGTCGATAGAAGAAACTCACAGCTCTGCAATCAAAGTATGGGCATATGTGTCAAAAATCTATTTCTCTACCCACGTCTGGACACAACACTGACACAACAACCACATCATACAGACAGGTCAGATCTCTCTGACCAAACAGCACAGTTACCATGGTGGGCCTACATCAGACAGATCCTCCCAGACCATAGATTCTGAAAAATATTTATTAGTTGTCGGCCCTAAAAGAAGATAGGTAATATGTATCATTATTCTCAACGCTTGATCTATCTTGCATAATCCTTGCTGTAGTTTATGTACCTTGTTGGTCCCTAGACCCTGACTTGGGCGGGGGGTCTAGAGCAAATCCCTACTTGTTTGTAAGGCTAGATTTTGATATGGCAGTATCAAATCACTCGAACATGAAACAATATTCAAAATATATAAAGGAATAATTTCAATCTTACCAGATTATGAATACATAACACAGAATTGCTAGCAAAACTCAGCTGAGCTGCTGGCTATAGTATGGCGTCCCTAAATTTATTCACTGTCTTTCATATGGGAAAACACCACACTTTAAAATCTGTGTCTAACCCATGAACAATTATATGAAGAATGACCCCACTTTCGCGTCTGAGCGCTAATTGATATGATTTGTATGTGGCCAATCAATGCCTTAAGTTGTATTTAAATTTCAAATTTTACAACTAAAGTCATTTCAGTCATGCTTCCGTCAAGTTTGGTATGGTTTAATCTGTTAGTCTGTCCCGTTCTACTTTGATGTTTCTTAAGAAAAAAATGTGTTGATTTTTGAAGCGAAACCTTTCCTCCCCTTAAAATTATTGTCGTAAAACCGTTTGTATTTAGGACACTGTTTGACCGTCATGGAATAGTTAGTTGGTAGTAATATGTAGTTAGGAAAAAAATAAGAAATTTTTTTAAAGTAATCAAAAATGGTTTTTTTATTGAAAAAAAATAAAATGGGAAAAAAAAAATAATGTATATAAAAAAAAAAAAAAAAAAAAAAGTAAAAAACTTCTCCTCCATAATAAGTAAACTTTGATACATACCTGATGTCCCCAGGTCGTGTTTTGTGTGAATATAAACGACACTTTTTATTTCAAGGCAGTTGTCGATTTTAGATTGTAAAACTACACTGTCTTTTTGGGTATTATCTTCTATATTATCTATCCGTTTGATATTAAAATTAAGATAATTATTAGTTTACATTGCTCTGAATTAGGGCATCGGCCAGCTAATTTTTATATTCCTACCATTAATGTTAACGAAAAATATTATGTTTTAAAGATTTTGTACATTTTGCCTACCATTCCGCGTTCTGCCGCTAATTAAATCAAGGGCTTGTTATCGCAAAACGTCCAGTTCCGTACCGCGTGTCAATTTGGGGGGACGTGAATTTTTACTTTCCTCCATCCCCCCCCATTGCGTCTCCTTAGCCTTTCCAGTCATATTTTTTTTCTTTTGATCCGCCGTTCCCCTCCTGTCTAGCAAGTCAATTTTATGGAGGGTGATGACCCGCGGTCTAGGCGATCATGTACATCAGCAGCCTACGCATTATGTTTTTATCCTTAAATGTTATCTTTTGAGTATTTTACCGTTGTATCTCTGTCAATTTCACTACAGTGTCCAGGATACTTATTAATTTCAATAACATCTACCCTCTCGTGACAGGTACGTGTTCTGTAAAGCTCTAGTACGCTGCAGTCAAATATAGAGGAAGCGTACCATCTGACCTGACCAGTTGAAAGGTTTCCTCCTGCGTGGATCAGTGATTTGATATTTGCCTGTTTAAATAATTGTAACAACTAAAATAATAAATAAAGAGCAAGTAGCCCTACAAAAAATGACCGGGGGGGGGGGGGGGGAATGTTGTGGATTGCTGCATGGCATGCAACATCTCGACGGGTTTTACTTTGATTGAGACGATTGCACCATTCAGCATCTCAACTGGATATATTAGAACGTTATGCGTAATATGTAATGACGCACAACGCTTAGTAACCTAACAGTCGATGTGTGGCCTTCGAGCCCTATGGCAGTGTTTAGAATATGTGGCATGGCCACTAACTCATATGCAGCAATCCTCAACAGGGGATAATTTGCTTTTCTTGTACAGCTGCATGCCACAATGATGGCATTCGTTCTCCTGTGGTCATTTAATTCCTTTACTTTTAATTTCAACATCATTAGATCTTTGTTTGTCAAGACTTATCATGACTTATGACCAGTGGTCAGTGTATAATGAAAAAATGGAACGGAATATGTCTTTTTAATGGGTGTTTAGTTTAGCTTTTGCCGTGCAGTGCACACCTTTTTTCATTTATTCAAGAAAAGCTGGCGGAAATTTTTTCATTGTTCATTATAGGAAATTTAACTTAGACAATGAGTAACATGGGGATGTGCGGTAAATTGGTGAAAGTCAAATAAGAAAAAAATAGAAACTATGTTTTAGCAGTGTTGTAGCACATACGAGGGCTATTCCAAAATCAACCTCCGATTGGCTGGTAAAAATAAAAAAAAATTGACAATAACATCTAAATACATACAAAAGTTACATACATCACTGCTTTACTTTTCCACATAGTCACCACCCAAATTCAGGCACTTGTCGTACCGTGGCACGAGTTTTTGTAACCCCTGGTCAAGGAACGGTTCCGGCAGGGTACTTAGCCCGTTGTTGACTCCATCCATGAGCTCCTCGGCGGGGTCGAACGAACGAACGAACTTTATTTTCAAAGGGTTAAGAATTGGGCACGCAGGCCCGTCTGACATTCTGCCCTTCCTCTCTCTCTCATCATGTATACTAATATCCTTTCATCCTCACATTTACTTTAAGCATTATTAAGGCATTTATCATTATAAAAGTAATATTACATTTGCAATAATCATCATAATTAAAGTGTTTTTAAAATAATAAAAAAATAATAACAAAACAAAAAAAAAAAACAAAAAAAAAAAATTAATAATAATAATGAATTTGAAAAATAAATAAATAAATAAATAAAATAAATAAATTTTTAAAAAATAAATAAATAAAAGATAAGAATCGAATTCTTCGTACTGTAAATTAGTGATTTGAGACATATTCAGAGGTGTGTTATGAGAACTTGTAAAATGTTCATACGGTGTTCAACTGAATGACTCAGGGACTTTTTTTTTTTTTTTTTTAGGTTCATCAAGATGAGTTGGGTAAACAGTTACTTTCCATTTTCCTTTCCATTTCCTTTGCGTCCCAAACTCAAGACCAGAATCAGACTAGGTAGATAGTTAGATAGACATATACGAAAGCAATTAATTTGCCAAGGATTGAAAATCGGACACAGTTCCCTCTTGCATTCTTCCATCCTCTTGCTCATCTTTTATTACTGTTACTCAACATTCTCCAGCGTACTGAAAGTATTAATGTAAGGGCAGTGCAACATTACAAGGAAGTATAACAGCATACATTAACAGTACCTGATCATAAAATTAAGAATATAAGTTATTAAGAATATAATATTAAGAATAAGTATATTGTAATGAAAACTAGATCATCAGAGCCTCCATACAGTATATTAGATAAAAGTACAACACAATCAGTTAGGGTGGCATATAATCAGCACTCATAAAGTATTTGAACAGTATACGATTGTATAAGTAAGGACTGTGCGTGTTTTTCAGGTCATTGGGAAGATTGTTCCAAAGATGAGCAGCTGAGTAAGCCAAACTAGTTTTAAATAGGTCAAGCCTGGGCTTGGGTACCTGTAATTTGTTTAAGCGCGGACTACGTCTGTCATTGTATTTTAAAAGCGGCCAAAGATACTTTGGAGCATTCTGTGACAGGATTTTGTGAATAAATTTCCCTTTGTTAAAGAGGAAGTGCTTCCTGAGGGGTAATATTTGAAGATAATTATATAAATCTATACAATGTGATTGGTGTTTATCAGCAACAAGGCGCATTGCGCGTTTTTGAAGCGAGTGGAGCCTTTTTGTGTTGGAGACAGAACAACCATCCCAGATTGTGGAACAATAGTCTAGATGCGTTTGTATATGAGATATGTAGAACATTTTCCTTGCCTCTTCATCCAGGAAATGTTTAATTTTGGCTAATTGGTAAACTTTTTGTGCTGTTTGCTTTGTGAGTGCATGTACATGTGAGTTCCAACTTAGGTGTTGGTCAACAGTGATACCTAGAGTTCTGTGTTCATTTACGTTTTCAATTAGTGATGTTCCAATGAAGAGCTGAAGTGTTGTTTTCTGCAAGTTTTGTAGTTTTTGTCTGGTTGATATTAACATACATTTTGTTTTACTAATATTTATTTGCATGCGATTCTCGTTGCTCCACGTAATAAGATTGAAGCGTCGGGTAGCCAGCCAGACCTTCATCTTGCCGAAGAGATGATAATTGCTTGGTGCCAAGTCCGGGCTGTAAGGGGGGTGGTTGAAAATTTCCCACTTAAACTGCTTGTGCGAGCAGGAGTGTGGGGCCGCGCGTTGTCGTGCAGGATAATGACGCCACTGGTGAGCATTCCGTGACTTTTGTTTTGGATCGACTTTTGTTGACGGAATTCATGACACCATGGACCACAATAACGTCAGAAGTTTATTGTGGAATACTGAAGAAGCTTCGTCGGTCGATCCAAAACAAAAGGCGCGGAATGCTCACCAGGGGCGTCATTATCTTGCACGACAACGCGCGGCCCCACACTGCTGCTCGCACATGCAGTTTAAGTGCGAAATTTTCAACTACCCCCCTTACAGCCCAGACTCGGCACCAAGCGATTATCATCTCTTCGGCAAGATGAAAGTCTGGCTGGCTAGCCGACGCTTCGACACCGCCGAGGAGCTCATGGATGGAGTCAACAACTGGCTAAGTACCCTGGCGGCACCCGTTCCTTGACCAGGGGTTACAAAAACTCGTGCCACAGTACGACAAGTGCCTGGGTGGTGACTATGTGGAAAAGTAAAGCAGTGATGAATGTAACTGTAGCAAAGTTTGATTTGCTGGGGAGGTTATGATGGTATCCTACAAGAATGAAGTCCGTGTATGTATTAACCGTGTGAGGTCAAGCACATGTAGGCCCCTGACTCTATAAATGATGATGATGAATTATGTGCAGGGAACCTAACGCTACCTCCCTAGATCTCACACGGTCACTATTTTGGCTCTAGGGTCTAGGGGAGAAATGAAATGATGGTACACAACACAAAAACACTTTAATTTTCTATGAGGAAGTGAATAAAACCAGTGGTTAAGTTTTTCTTTAAAAGGAATACTTTTTTCTGTACAATTTAATCTGCCTGTCCAGTCATCTTTTTTGGACAGGTGTTTGAAAATGAGGACAAGATAGTTTACAGAAAAGATCAACTAAAATATCTGGACTCTTTGTCCACTAACTAAACAGTCAATATATATCTTTCCTGTTGGAATGTTCACAGCTTACACTATTCATCTAAGAGGGAGAGTCACTGTGTATGAGGGGCTGTAGTTTCATCATAACCCATAAACTTCCTGAGTATGATTTGAATTACTAGTGTTTATTAAGCGAAAATGTCAGATATACCCAGAGGCTTAACTCTTCACCTGGGATTCCTTGTAGGATAATAATACAGTATGAAGTTGCAGAAAATCTCGATCTCTCAATATGTCCAAGCTCCTCCCGTTATCTTTTGACAGCATAAACGAATGGTCGGAGACTTGATGGCTTTATTCTCACTCAGCAGGTTTCCTGTTACCAGCTGGCAACAGGAAATAAAACCTCTGCAACAAAAGGACACCCTGGCCTTTTATATCTGATCACTTTTTCTATTTATTATTTTCCTACGGTGATTTGGGGTAAGCCTCGCGTGCATTACAGGTGCACTCGCCCCTAATTTTACATGACTCCCACCTTGCTGTGACCACACCTCAGGTCCCTATGGCAGATACGCCACTGTACGTTTACATAGTTTTCCTCAATAAAATAATGTGGAGTAACCACATTTCCTTTTGTATGATTTTCTCTTCTTTTCTTTTTTAAATATAAATGCTTCAGGCATGTTGAACAGTGTTCATGGAACACGGAGGCTTACTAATATATTCTAATGCAATAATATGACAACATAATCATGACAACATACATCAGTTAGATACATTTCAATGTGAGGACTCAACAATGTCTGCTCCCGGCACGTCCTTCACTTTTCCCAATAGCAGTATCTAACTTTGGCATTGGGATTAAACATAATAATTCATAAAGCATTCTTACCACAAATATCAAGAAATATAAACAAATGACGCTGACTTGCAAAGAAATGGCCTCAGTTTCCTCTGCACTGCCCAGACTGTGAATACTTCTTTATTTAATTTTACAATTAACACAGCTGATCTCAGCGTATTTGAAATGAAAAGTTTTGTTCAACTGGCAATGAATAGTGAAAGCCTTTTGCTAATATTTATTAGCACTGGCCAATCGAAAGCTTGCGACTACCAGAATTCAAATGGAGTTTTTTAAAAAACAAAAATAATTCCAAACAAACTCGGTCTCTGGTAGTCGATTGGCCAGCCTGCTTTAGTTATGCCAATACAAAAAGATGTTAGTTTTGGGTAACAATTTTCCTGCCGCTCCGCTTTCCCTCCTATACTCTTTTTACTCAAGCGAATTTGAAACCACCTCAATGCCTCTTTTCTAAGCTGGCGTCCCCACTAACGTTATGAAAAACAAGCAGGAACAACAGTCTGTCTGGTCACGCGTCCGTAGACATTTAGTATTTTCTCAATAACTTGGCCAATACTTGTACTATCATATTATTTAAAACATATTCTTGCTCAGTGGACTTTAAGCTATACTACCATATGATTTTATTGACTAGATTTATTATGGTTTAGATTTTCAATTTTGTCACCCGGCAATCATCAAATAAAAATTTTACTCAAGACAACCATCTTTTCCCCTCTTCACCTCTCGCTAACATGTATTTTTCAAATAACTACTTGTTTTAGTGACGTCAGTAATACTACCGCGAGGAGAAAATAAAATTGTCTGCGTGTTTGCCTCTGTTGGCTTTGCCACATCGTGTATATACTATTAGTTTCGCGTGCAGAACGACGCGGGTTTTGGCATGCGTTGGTAGCATTTTGCATTAATGTATTACAGTCGTCTCGTTATTGCTACTTAGAAAAAGTCCAAAAGACTACCAAATTTTGTGTTACTGTTGACAGATTACGTTACTTCAGACAGCAGTTTGGCGTTTCATTTCTAACAAATCGTTAATTATAAGGCTAGGCTGCATTGTGTATGCAGCAGATCTGGCAAAATGTTAAATATTAGTATTACGTTTTCGAAACCGAAACTAAAACGCGTGTTAGATTTTTACCGTGGGATCGTTCTATAGGCTTTAGCACTGCACAAAAGGCAGTGTTGCTGGCGTCGAAGATGCCAACCGTCAGACACAATCGGGTGGGTTTATTTATCATTTTATGACTAAAATCTTACTGAAATGAGCGATTATTCTCGCAGATTTTACTACACACCTCCCATCCTAAAACATGCATTCATTTGCAGGTTATAATCTGCGAGATAACTTAGCTCAATGAAGTCTTACGCGTTTTTCTGATCTTCATCATAAGGATGTCTACTCAAAAAGTCTGCACCCACGTTCTGAGGGCCGGGAATATGTTCAATCAGAAATGAGTGTGGCTGCAATAATAAAGACCATCTCAATAATCTGGAATTTTCATGCTTGGCTTGTGACAGGAATACGAGTGGTGATTGATCCGTTTGGACCACAAATGTCCTGCCATATAAATAAATCTTGAATTTATTTATAGCCCATATCAAAGCGACTCAGGCAAAGAGAGAGGAGGTCAGAGCGGCGTCGGCTTCTACCTGTCTAAAAGGACTGCTGCCTCCCTATTAGGATATAATCCCATAAATGACCGCATTGTCACAATCAGACTGAAAGGAAAAAGAAAGAACATCACAATTATACAAACATGTGCGCCAACAGCAGCTGCTGAAGAACAAGAAATTGAAAATTTTTACAATGAACTGCAACACGCATTAGAAAAAGCAAATAAGCAAGGTATTAGGATAATAATGGGAGATTTTAATGCCAAAGTTGGAAACGAAAGATTAGAACATAAAAAAGAGTGAAAGGAAGTTATGGATTGGGTCAGAGAAATGATAGAGGAGAACGCTTGACAACATTCTGCCTAGAAAACAAACTAGTCATCACAAATACTCTTTTTATGCAACACCTTAGAAGACTATATACATGGACGTCACCGGACGGAAAAAGCAAGAACCAAATAGATTACATCTTAATACAACAAAGGTGGCGATCTTGTATCTCATCCATCAAGACGCTCCCAGGAGCAGACTGTAACTCCGACCATGAACTTCTTGCTGCAAATTTCAAGATCAAATTGAAAAAAGTCGTTACAAGCGACAAAGTAATACGTTATGACACAAGCGCCATACCAGAAGAGTACAGTGTCGATATTCAGAACAAATTTGACATTCTTATGGCAGTACAGGAGGAAATGACACCAGATGAACTTGCCAATAACATCAGAGATGTTTATATTACAAATGCACAGAGGTTAATTCCTAAAAGAAGTATAAAGAGACGAGAATACATCTCAGACGAAACATTGAAGTTGGTGGTAGAGAGAAGAAAAATGAAGTCCAAAAAAGATACAGAAAATCAGGAGTTGTACAAGGAATACACAAAGCAGATTAAAAAACGAGTCAGACAAGACAAACAACAATACATAAACGACACCTGCACGAAAATAGAGGAAAAGCGCGAACAGGGATTGAGTAAGAATATGTTTTCTGAAGTAAGAACATTGAAGAACAGCAACTTTAAATCATCACCTCGAGCAATAAACGACAAGAAAGGCGACACTCTAACAGAACGTAAAGATATTCTGAACAGATGGAAGAAGTACTGTCAAGAAATGTATACAGAAATAAACAAAGCGGCAGATAACAACGTCATGAATGAAGCGGGACGTGAACCAGAACCTACCATAGAGGAAGTCCGGAACGCAATCAAACACTTAAAAAGTGGAAAATCTCCTGGTTGTGATGAAATAACAGCTGAAATGATACAGGCAGGAGGAGACGGCAGCGCTCGTATATACCATGCATTATGCTGCAAGATCTGGCAAAGCGGAATTTGGCCCAAGGAGTGGAAAAGATCAATTTACATACCCTTGCCAAAAAAGGGCAACCTGAAACAGTGCACAAACTACAGAACTATAGCTCTTATAAGCCATGCCAGCAAAATATTATTACAAATCATAATGAAAAGGATGCAACAAAAGCTAGAAACAGAAATAAACGAAGTACAGGCGGGTTTTCGACCAGGTAGAGGCACTAGAGATCATATATTCAACATGAGGATCATCATAGAAAAGTGTAGAGAATTCAACGCTGACCTACATACTTGTTTCATTGATTACACCAAAGCTTTTGATTGTGTACAACATCAGCAGTTATGGGCTATTATGAAAAATATGGGATTTCCAAGCCACCTTATACAACTCATCGCACTGCTGTACCAAGAACAACAGGCAGCCGTAAGAATAGAGGGGGAAACATCAGAATGGTTTGAAGTACAGAAAGGAGTAAGACAAGGCTGTACCCTTTCCCCTTACCTGTTTAACATTTATGCCGAGAATATCATGAGAAACGTAAGAGATGACCAAGAACATACAGAGTTTTACTCATTTAACATCGGCGGGTACCAGATCCCGGAAATCAGATATGCTGACGACACAGTCCTCCTATCGACCAACCCAGAAGGACTTGAACAATTACTTCTGTCCACCAAAAAAACACAGCGAGGCCCAGAATCTATACCTAAACACCAAGAAGACCAAAGTATTGACAACAGACAAAGTAAAGACCAAACCAGAATTTGAAATTGATAACGAAGAACTGGAAAGTGTTAATGAATTCGAATACTTAGGATCAATCATCAACAGCTCTGGCGACTGTGCAGTAGAAATTAAAAGAAGATTTGCAATTGCTTCACATAAACTAATACAGATGAAAAACCTATGGCAAGACACAAGCAAAGAAACAAAGTTACAATTGATCAGAGCATGTATATTCCCAGTAGCAACATACGGCTGCGAGACTTGGACACTCAATAAAACAGTTGCAAAAAAGATTACATCATTCGAAATGAAATGCTACAGAAGGATGTTGAGAATACCCTGGACAGAAAAAAAGACCAACAGAGAAGTACTGCACTCACTAAATGTACAGGAACATTGGCTACTAAATACCATCGCAATAAGGAAGCTGAAATTTTTCGGTCATATAAAAAGACATAATAGTCTGGAAAAAACAGTGATGGAAGGCATGGTCCCTGGAAAAAGGGGAAGGGGTCGACCTAGACGACGGTGGACCCAGGACATCACAGAGAGTCTGAACTTGTCTTTGGCTGATGCAGGTCGACTTGCCCAGAATCGTGATGCGTTCAGAGCAGCTGTAATGGAGACAACGTTCTGGAAAGAATACGTCACATGATGATGATCAAAGCGAGACACTCCTTTTCACTTGTTGAATAATTTTTTTCCGCCTTGTTCAACTTGCGGCTTGCATAATCGACTGGGTTAAATTCTCCATCTTGTGAGGAGGACCTTTGCAACAATGTAGCGCCTAGGCCCACATTGCTTGCGTCACTTCTCACGATAAATTCTTGATTCAAGTCAGGCAATTGCAATACTGGCCTGCTTGTAAGTTTCTCTTTTAACTCCTGGTAAGCCAATTCACATTGTGCGGACCAATTTATTGTATCAGGTTGACCCTTTCGAGTTAAATCCGTCAGAGGATCACATATAGAGTTAAAATGTTTAATGTACTTTTGGTAGAAACCACACAAAGACACGAAAGATCGCACATCTTTCTTTGTTTGTGGCCTAGGTGCTCTTTTCAATTTTTCCAGATTCTTGGGATCAGGGGTCATGCTACCCTGATGTACAGTATGTCCCAAGAATTCCAACTCTTTACAACCAATACAACATTTTGTTGGCCTAGCGGTTAAGTTAGCCTCTCTGAGTCTATCAAACAGCATATTCAAAGAGGTAACGTATTCCTCAAATGTTTCCGTAGCAATGAGGATATCGTCCATAAAATTCGAAATACATGGATTTTTCAGGGGATCCAGCAATTTTCGTATCATCCTAGAAAACACACTCGGGGCATTTTTCAACCCAAACGGTAACATGTTGAACTCATAATGACCTTCCGAGGTGCTAAAGGCTAAATAAGGTCGAACCTCAGGCTTTACTGGAATTTGATAATAGCCTTTGCTAAGATCCACCTTAGAAAAAATATTTTGCCTTGTTCAGCCTGGCAAATAGTTGAGTAGTATCAGGTAATGGATCCACCTGACCTTCTGTGACAGCATTCAGTTTCCTGTAATCGATGCACAGTCTATGTTCTCCCGATGGTTTCCGCAACAAAACCACACAGGAACTATAAGGAGACTCACTGTGAGAAATAATCCCTTCTTGTAACAAATAATCTATCTCCTCTTTCAAAGCTTTTTCCTTAGCGAAAGGAATAGAATAGGGCCTCATACAGATAGGTGCTGGGTCTAGTAGTTTCATATCATATTCCAACAAATTGGTGTGCCCCGGTTTATCCGTTAACACATCTGTATATTTCTCAAGGACCTGTTGAACCTTCTCCTTCTGTCAGGTGATTACTGATCTTCACCTGTGCAAACGTTTCACTGGTTTTCAGTGGATATTCAAATGAGGAGAGAGGGTCATTTTTCATTTCGGTTGCGATAGACAAGGCCAATAGGTGTGTTCCTTCCTGGATTTGTCTGTCCAGATATTTCTTCAAAAGGTTCACATGATAGACTTTTTCCTTTCCCTTTTTGTCTATCTTATAATTTGTTCTGGATACCTTTTCCAAAACTGTATATGGCCCTTGCCATCCGATCTGAAGTTTATTGTTGCTGCCGGGCAATAGAAGAAGTACCTTCTCCCCTACAGCAAGTTCCCTATCCTTAGCTTTCTTATTATAATAAGCAGCATGCTTTTTCCTGGCTTGTCTCAAATTACCATTTGCCAGTTTCCAACTAGTTTTTAAACGAGTGGTTAGTTCGTTTACATATTGATAAGATGAGGTAACAGTCTCCTCTGCCTTCTCATCTGTCCAGGTCCTTAACAAAGCTTCTAAAGGACCTTTTATAGGCCTCCCAAATAACAGTGTTGCGGGTGCCATTCCGGTTGAATTATGTGGTACTTCCCGGTACGCAAACAACGCGGCGGGCAAGTATTGGTCCCACGTATCAGGTTTCTCATGTGCCAACTTTCTCAGGATAGAAATGAGAGTCCCATTGAACCTCTCTACCTGGCCGTTCCCTTGGGGGTGATACGGACTACAATGAAAGTGCTTGGCTTGAAACAACCTGAAAACCTCTTCTGTTAGTTTCCCCTTGAACTGTGAGCCATTATCAGCCAAGATTTGATGCGGGAATCCTAATCTTGTGAATATCGCAAGTAATGCCTCTGCCACATGTTTCGAATCAATTGATGACAGGGCTACCGCCTCTCCCCACATAGAACAAGTGTCTACCAGAGTAAGGATGTAACTGTTCCTCCTCTTGGTCCGAGTGAGAGGTCCCACAATATCCACTGCAACTCTCTCAAAAGGGGTTCCCACTATGGGCATTTCCCCAAGAGTTGCTGGAGCAGTCCAATGCTTTGGAGCTACTCTCTGGCATTCGGGACAGGATTTTACATATCTCTTTATGTCTTCCGTTATCCCTTGCCAGAAATAATGACAAGCTATACGCTGTCCTGTTGCGCTAATCCCCATGTGACCACTGAAGGGGATAGCATGACCTAACTCCATCACCTTTTCTCTGTATGAACTGGGAAGGACCAGCTGTCCGTGACCAGCTGAACCAGTGCCGGCCTTCCTATATAACAATTTATTCTTCATATAGAATTCTCCTTTATTAGGAGGAGTGTGGCTCTTTGGGAGTTTCTTATAACACTTCTTCAGTGACCTATCTTCAGCCTGTGCCTTCCTCATCTCCTCTGGATGAGTATTTATAGGTTCATCTTCTTCCTTTCTGGATTGTGATCGGGTCTGGACTGCTGCCAAGACCACAGGTCTCTTGGGATTCCCCAAGTAGACATAACGATACCCCAATATCAGAGGGTAGATGGGTGCGTCTATCACTGCTGCTCTGATTATCCCTTCCACATAGCGAGTTTTCACTGTTATCCTTGCAATGGGAAGTTTCATGAGTGGTAGGTCCTTGGTCGCCCCTTGTATCTCCACTGTTTCTGTGGTATACTGATCTGGGTTCACCAAGTGCGAGCTCACGACAGCATCAAAATCTAAACCTGTATCATAGAGGCACCTTATGGTGACATCATTGCATACAACATCCTCACAAACTGGGGGGTGATAAGGTTCCTGCTGTCCAGCAGGTTTGTCCTTTACTTCCTGTTTCCACTTTTTCATAGCAGCAAATCCAGCAGGTTTACTTTTACAAAACTTAGTGTCATGTCCCTCCTTCCTACAATGTTTACAATACCATCTACCTTGATGAAAAGGTTTTCTTTCATCATTCTTTCTGTCATTGAAATGTGAGGTTTTATTTTAAAAATCAGATTGAGGCCTATCAAAGTTCTGCTTACCTCTGTTATCAAATTTATTATGGTTTTGAGGAGCCTTATACTGATCTACTGGTTTCTTTTTGATGCCAGCTACCTCTGCCTGGGCTGCCTGATACCTCTCAGCGACATTAATTATCTCACCCAGCCTCTCCGCGCCCTGTTCCATGAGAAATTTTCTCATGTCTGGAGCCATGGACTCTCTCATCTGTTCTATGAGTATCATCTCTTTGAGATCTTGGGTTTTCCCCAAAGAAGCCCATTTCTCCATATACGTTTCTAACCGGGCGGAGAACTGGTGATAGGTCTCACCCGACAGTAGCCTGGCATTCCTAAATTTCTTTCTATAAAACTCTCCGTTCTTTTCGTATCTTAACAGAAGAGCCTGCTTCAACATGTCATAGTTGTCTTGGTCATCCCTGCTCATTTTGGAAAACACTTCATAAGCTGTTCCCCGAAGACCCTGAGACAACTTTACACCCCATCTTTCTCTTTCTAACCCATAAGTAGTGGCTAATACTTCATATCTGCTTAAATATGACTCAGTGTCATCATCCTTTTCTACGAAATAGTCTAAATAGAACCCCATGGCTGAGTTGGAGGCCCCCTGACTAGCAGTAGCATCAGAGGTAGAGGGGCTGTGACCATTATCCGGAGCAGGGCCTTGCAACTCTAACTCCCTTAGTCGCAACTCATGCTCCCTCTGTAATCTTTTATCTTCTTTTTCTGCCTCCCTCTTGGCAATCAATCTTTTTTCTTCTTTTTCTGCCTTCCTTTCCAGTCGTTTTTCTTCTGCCTCCCTTTGCAGTCGTTTTTCTTCTTTTTCTGCCTCCAGTTTTCCCTCCTCAAATTGGAGCCTCTTTATCTCAGCCTCTGTATCAGCCTCTAAGGCCTTAGCCTCCTTCTCAGCCTCAATCTGTAACCTTTTAATCTCCCTAGCCTCTTCTACCTGTATTCTCCTCTCTTCAGCTAACCTATGTTCTTCCCTAGCAATAAATTTATCACATTCTGAGGTGACATAGTCAATCAAGATTTGTCCCTCCATATTCATTTCCCTGGCAGTCTGCACAGCCGCAGAGCGAAACTTGGCCAGATCTGCCATCCTGATAAATACAAAATGTACTAACTAAGTTTCTAACTAAATACCAATTTATTTAATTAATTCTGGGTTCTGACACTTTCTTCACTTCCCAAATCTTGGGTAATAATATATGGGGATTCCCTGGGAAAAATAGAATGTTGTTTATGCTAAGACCCAGACCCCAATGTATGTAGTACTAGGAGAAATTCAAATGCCCGGACAACCCTACCAATTTATGTAGCAAAGTTTGATTTGCTGGGGAGGTTATGATGGTATCCTACAAGAATGAAATCCGTGTATGTATTAACCGTGTGAGGTCAAGCACATGTAGGCCCCTGACTCTATAAATGATGATGATGAATTATGTGCAGGGAACCTAACGCTACCTCCCTAGATCTCACACGGTCACTATTTTGGCTCTAGTGTCTGGTGTATGATGTACCTAGTGTCTAGGGGAGAAATGAAATGATGGTACACAACACAAAAACACTTTAATTTTCTATGAGGAAGTGAATAAAACCAGTGGTTAAGTTTTTCTTTAAAAGGAATACTTTTTTCTGTACAATTTAATCTGCCTGTCCAGTCATCTTTTTTGGACAGGTCTTTGAAAATGAGGACAAGATAGTTTACAGAAAAGATCAACTAAAATATCTGGACTCTTTGTCCACTAACTAAACAGTCAATATATATCTTTCCTGTTGGAATGTTCACAGCTTACACTTTATTCATCTAAGAGGGAGAGTCACTGTGTATGAGGGGCTGTAGTTTCATCATACCCCATAAACTTCCTGAGTATGATTTGAAATACCAGTGTTTATTAAGCGAAAATGTCAGATATACCCAGAGGCTTAACTCATCACCTGGGATTCCTTGTAGGATAATAATACAGTATGAAGTTGCAGAAAATCTCGATCTCTCCAAATGCCCAAGCTCCTCCCGTTATCTTTTGACAGCATAAACGAATGGTCGGAGACTTGATGGCTTTATTCTCACTCAGCAGGTTTCCTGTTACCAGCTGGCAACAGGAAATAAAACCTCTGCAACAAAAGGACACCCTGGCCTTTTATATCTGATCACTTTTTATATTTATTATTTTCCTACGGTGCTATGGGGTCAGCCTCGCGTGCATTACAGGTGCACTCGCCCCTAATTTTACATGACTCCCACCTTGCTGTGACCACACCTCAGGTCCCTATGGCAGATACGCCACTGTACGTTTACATAGTTTTCCTCAATAAAATAATGTGGAGTAACCACATTTCCTTTGGTAAGATTGTCTCTTCTTTTCTTTTTTAAATATAAATGCTTCAGGCATGTTGAACAGTGTTCATGGAACACGGAGGCTTACTAATATATTCTAATGCAATAATATGACAACATAATCATGACAACATACATCAGTTAGATACATTTCAATGTGAGGACTCAACAATGTCTGCTCCCGGCACGTCCTTCACTTTTCCCAATAGCAGTATCTAACTTTGGCAGTGGGATTAAACATAATAATTCATAAAGCATTCTTACCACAAATATCAAGAAATATAAACAAATGACGCTGACTTGCAAAGAAATGGCCTCAGTTTCCTCTGCACTGCCCAGACTGTGAATACTTCTTTATTTAATTTTACAATTAACACAGCTGATCTCAGCGTATTTGAAATGAAAAGTTTTGTTCAACTGGCAATGAATAGCGAAAGCCTTTTGCTAATATTTATTAGCACTAGCCAATC
The DNA here is from genome assembly GCA_024509875.1 of Oreohelix idahoensis. Taxonomy (NCBI): domain Eukaryota; kingdom Metazoa; phylum Mollusca; class Gastropoda; order Stylommatophora; family Oreohelicidae; genus Oreohelix; species Oreohelix idahoensis. The sequence goes on along the minus strand of JAMPIV010012329.1, from coordinate 188,138 downwards.
GAAAGCTTGCGACTACCAGAATTCAAATGTAGTTTTTTTAAAAACAAAAATAATTCCAAACAAACTCGGTGTCTGGTAGTCGATTGGCCAGCCTGCTTTAGTTATGCCAATACAAAAAGATGTTAGTTTTGGGTAACAATTTTCCTACCGCTCCCCTTTCCCTCCTATACTCTTTTTACTCAAGCGAATTTGAAACCACCTCAATGCCTCTTTTCTAAGCTGGCGTCCCCACTAACGTTATGAAAAACAAGCAGGAACAACAGTCTGTCTGGTCACGCGTCCGTAGACATTTAGTATTTTCTCAATAACTTGGCCAATACTTGTACTATCATATTATTTAAAACATATTCTTGCTCAGTGGTCTTTAAACTATACTACCATATGATTTTATTGACTAGATTTATTATGGTTTAGATTTTCAATTTTGTCACCGGCAATCGTCAAACAAAAATTTTACTCAAGACGGCCATCTTTTCCCCTCTTCACCTCTCGCTAACATGTATTTTTCAAATAACTACTTGTTTTAGTGACGTCAGTAATACTACCGCGAGGAGGAAATAAAATTGTCTGCGTGTTTGCCTCTGTTGGCTTTGCCACATCGTGTATATACTATTAGTCTCGCGTGCAGAACGACGCGGGTTTTGGCATGCGTTGGTAGCATTTTGCGTTAATGTATTACAGTCGTCTCGTTATTGCTAATTAGAAAAAGTCCAAAAGACTACCAAATTTTGTGTTACTGTTGACAGATTACGTTACTTCAGACAGCAGTTTGGCGTTTCATTTCTAAGAAATCGTTAATTATAAGGCTAGGCTGCATTGTGTATGCAGCAGATCTGGCAAAACGTTAAATATTAGTATTACGTTTTCGAAACCGAAACTAAAACGCGTGTTAGATTTTTACCGTGGGATCGTTCTATAGGCTTTAGCACTGCACAAAAGGCAGTGTTGCTGGCGTCGAAGATGCCAACCGTCAGACACAATCGGGCGGGTTTATTTATTATCATTTTATGACTAAAATCTTACTGAAATGAGCGATTATTCTCGCAGATTTTACTACAGTAACTTATGTATGTATTTACATGTTATTGTCAATTTTTAAAAATTTTTACCAGCCAATCGGAGGTTGATTTTGGAATAGCCCTCGTAGTGAAATAGATTTTGTTTTTGGCAGTTATGATAGGTCATGAGAGGAAACAGTTGAAAATATTGATATCTGGTATGTTAATTAATCAGGGGGCTAACGACATCCGTTTATATGCTGTTTACACATTCCGCGGAGGACAGTTTCAAAATTTTCTGTCACTGACTGTTATACTTAGTTCCAACATTTTCTGTCACTGTGTGTTAGACTTAGTTCCAACATTTTCTGTCACTGACCGTTAGACTTAGTTCCAACATTTTCTGTCACTGACCGTTAGACTTAGTTCCAACATTTTCTGTCACTGACCGTTAGACTTAGTTCCAACACTTTATGTCACTGTTAATTAGACTTAGTTCCAACATTTTCTGTCCCTGTGGTTTAGTCTTAGTTCCTGCATGTTCCGTCCTTGTCTTTTATCTAAGCTCCAGCATTTTCTGTGCCTGTGTTTTAGGTCTAGTTCCAACATTTTCTGTCCCTGTGTTTTAGGCCTACTTCCAACATTTTATGTCCCCGTGTTTTAGGCCTAGTTCCAACATTTTCTGTCCCTGTGTTTTAGGCCTACGTCCAACATTTTATGTCCCCGTGTTTTAGGCCTAGTTCCAACATTTTCTGTCCCTCTGTTTTAGGCCTAGTTCCAACATTTTCTGTCCCTCTGTTTTAGGCCTAGTTCCAACATTTTCTGTCCCTGTGTTTTAGTCTTAGTTGCAACATTTTCTGTCCCTGTGTTTTATCTTAGTTCCAACATTTTCTTTCCCTGTGTTTTATCTTAGTTCCAGCATTTTCTGTCCCTGTGGTTTAGGCCTAGTTCCAACATTTTCTGTCCCTGTGTTTTAGTCTTAGTTGCAACATTTTCTGTCCCTGTGTTTTAGGCCTACTTCCAACATTTTCTGTATATGTGTTTTAGGCCTAGTTGCAACATATTCTGTCCCTATGTTTTAGGCCTAGTTCCAACATTTTCTTTCCCTGTGTTTTAATCTTAGTTCCTACATTTTCTGTTCATATGTTTGTCCTAGTTCCGACATTTTCTTTCTCTGAGCTTTCTGAGTTTATCCCATCTTGTAGTTTTCATTGCTTGTTTTTAGACAGAGCATTTACTGCTGAACATCTACTTCAAAGGTGCCCAATATAAGAGGAACATAGAAAGCGCATATGACCATCAGCAGTACGATTCCTGGAAAAGCTCTACGGAGATATTAACAGCCTTAAGCGGACCACTGCTTTCTTTGAACATACTTAAGTCGACGTCTGAAAGTGAACTTGTATTTTCTGTTTGGATATTTTCTTTAACGCCTTTAATTTATGGATGAACCTGACTCGTTTGTCACATTGTGGACACGAAAATTGTATTATCGTTTGCCTTATTGCTCGCATGGAAATGCTATTACTTGTTTTAGATAGCGGTTACTGACAGCATCAGCTATTTATAATACTTTTTTTCTAGTCTTGGGGTAAAAAAAAATGTGGCTAGGCATTTGAGGTCAACTGGGTATCTTTCTCTCTCCCCCTGATATTAATAAATCTACCAGCATTTGACGATCTGATCTGCATGGCTTGTTTTGAAAGTGTTTATAGTCATGCCCTATTTATTATGGGTGGAGTTTATATGTTTGTTACGCAGTGTAATTTATGGTTGTATTGATCAGGTCGCACTGATTGTGTGCGGAGAGAAATTTATTACGTTCATCATGGCGTAATCTTACTAGGTAATCTGACCTATGTCGACTGTGATCTGTTCTGTTGGCTGTCGTTCCTGTTATTGCTCCCTGTGTACTTTTGCTCTGCGTTTTTGCTGTTTGTAGAACCCTATATTGTTATGCAGCAGTGGCCTTTTTATCCCATAATTATCCACTGTGTGATTTTAGAGGCAAAGGGGACCGGGCTTGTAACTAGGTCACGCTCGTCTGCCAAGCTCTATATAATGGGTACACGAGTTCTTCTTTGAGTTGAGGATGGCAAATGTAGCGAGGAAAGGAACTGGTCACATCACTCATAAAGCTTATCTAGATAAAGCTTAAAGAATATGTATCTCTAACACTTTGTGCATCCAGTAGTGAAAAAAAAAAATTGTTTACGCGATGCCAACCTCATAGTTCGACAATGTTGCTGAATGTTTAAGGCACATTTTTCGTATGTTAAAAAAACGACGCATATTTTTATGATTTTTTATTTCTGTCTACCTTTGTGTGTGGATGTACGGATTTGTGTGTGGATGTACGGATTTGTACGTGGATGTACGGATTTGTGTGCGGATGTACGGATTTGTGTGCGGATGTATGGAAACCGCCGAGCCTCGTTGTCAGTCTATACTAGAGATGGGCAAATCGACACACTCCGCTGTTTCGAGACATTCGGCACAGTGATTTAAACTGTATCGACACACTGTTTCGACACAACGGCACTTTTGCCCGTGTCGGGACAAGTCTCTAGCAATAGACAGTATACATGAAATCTATGGCGTTTCGTGTGACCACAATTCAATATTTTTACACGTCTTCATTATGATGAAATAAAACGGAGATATGATGATAGCTGCAATATATGTGAAAATAATAAAAAAACAACAATAATAATAACAGTAATAATAACACATGATATCAAACTAGAGTAAGCTAGTTTTGGTAGACAATGATTCAAATCCACACCGAGTACACAGATATCAGCAGAGCTAATAAAGCGTCCATTACATTTATACGAACACACGGACACTTTCAACTTTAACATAGTTCCTAAAACATTGACAACTGCAGCACTGACACAATTTCCAGTGTCTATAACTTCTCAGCAAAAATAATATCACTTGTAAAATCAAGTCATCATAACACATCCCTGAAAAATATGACATGTTTGATCTTACATACTATCTATGAACGACTAATGTCCCGGACGCTTGAACTCAAATTTTAGAAAGGCCCACGGAAGGTGAGACAGTGAGACAGTGTGCCTCTTTGCAAAACAGCGAGGCAGACAGGAACTGAAACTTTATCGAAACAAGAAGCAGGCTGTGTTTCGGACCTTTCGGACTCAGCGCTGTTTCGAAGCATTGTTTCGACACACACACACACACACAGTAGCCATCTCTAGTCTATACGTTAATCAGTCTTTCTCTGCATACCACCGTGTCTTTCGTTAAGTCTATCCGTCCGTCCTTGCTTCTCCATGTGTGTCTGACTGTCTCCCTTCATCTGTCAGTCCTTGCGTCAGCCTGCCTGCCCGCGTCTCATTTACCATCCCCTTTTATTTCGTGTGGTATTTAAAAAAAAAAAAAACATACAGGATGAGCCGCGAGCTGATAATTTAGATCGATCCCAGCACTTTTGAGATTGTTATTAGCCTGTCAGTTGTGTTACCAAACACACACCTTATGGATTGAAAATGTGTGTCATTGTCTGTGGTAATGAGACAGCCACACGAGATAGGCAGCAGTGTGTTCTGCTGTTTATGTTTTGAGCACGAAAGAAGGGTGGAGGCAGGACGCAATGGCGTAACTATCGTCCGGGTTGACCGGGCATGTCCTGGGGGGGCCCCAGCACCGAGTAGGCCTCCGAGGGTGGTGATCGGAAGGAACCTTCGCGCTTATTTATTTTTAATTGTCATTGTTCCCTTGTCATATCGTGTCCCAGATTCTAGAGACAGAATAACTAGCTATCAGACCTAAATGTCTTTTATGTTTGGACATACGCCCCAATATAACCGACTAGGTTGAACGGGACGCGTCTCGCCAATACGAGGTAACATTTTATTAGAAAAAAAAAATTTTGAGACAGAAATGAAAGAGATGAAGAAGAAATGGAAAGATCTTGAGCGGATGGCACAGGACAGGAGGGCTTGACATAATTCGTTGAAAGTTTATGCTCCGTGGGGAGCTGAAGGGCGCAGATGAGGATAAAGTAAGTACTTACATTATTGATACAGATGTGTCGTATATTGATTATAGTTGTTGCTCCCACTATATAAGGAGTGCCCCACTTAATATTTACCCTGAAGCCCCTTACATTGTAATTACGCCACTGGGCGGGAGGATGGGTTTGAAGTGGAGACGGCTAAATTATGGATCTGAGTTGAGCTGCCGTCAGTTAATCTTTCTTCTGTCTTTGTCTCTTGTCAGTTGTTCGAGTTGGCCGTTAATTTCAATACTTTAGTAATCTAAATGATCACGAGAACATATTTATGCCGTAAGCTGTTAAGACGTCTGCGTGTTGTGTTGCCATTTGTTTTCCCGACAAGAATCCTGCCCATCCTTTCGATTGTGTTGTCAATGTGAAAATTTGTGGCAGGCATACGTCTAAAGCAGTGGTTCCCAAACGGTGTGACGCGCCACAATGGTGTGGCGCGAGAGGAAGGCAGGTGGGGCCGGAAGATTCAAAGACAATCAAGGATTGAGAGAGATTTTCAGAAACATCCATACGCCAAAAATTAATATGAAGGTCATTTTCTTATTTATTTTGTTACCTGTGATATAATATAGGAAATATATGTATAGAAACGCCAGAATTTTCCAGCTTTTATTCAGCAATATAGTTTATCTTATCAGTTCTCCACGGCATATTGTTGTGTACTTGGATTTTCAGCTCTGATAAATATCAAAAACCAGAACAGAGAAAGGCTTTTTTGTGTTGATGAGATGAGATTTTGTTTGTCTCTAATAAGACATAATATAAATGAGATTACCAGACAAAAAACAAGCCCACACCTCTCACTGAATTTGTATACAGGCATACCTCGCTTTATTGCGCTTCGCTTTATTGCGCTTCGCAGATATTGCGCTTTTTCAAATTATTCCTTTTTATTTATTAGAACGTGCCTTCTTCCGATAGATTTTGGCTTTCCACCAGCAAAAAGATTACGATTCACTGAAGGCTCAGATGATGAAGATTAGCATTTTGTTTTAGCAATAAAGTATGTTTTAATTTTACAGTACATTGTTCTTTTTAGACCTAGTGCTATTGCGCACTTAATAGACATAGTGATTTTAGGCTTTTATATGCACTGGGAAGCCCAAAAAAAAAAAAAAAAGGGTGTGACCCGCTTAGTTGCGATATTCGCTTTATTGCGGTGATCTGGAACCGAACCCGCAATATCTCCGAGGTATGCCTGTATTTTGTTAATGAATCATGTTTTTATGTAGCTGTACTGTTTTCCACTTTCTGGATGTCTCATGATCATTTAATAGTGTTCTATCTTATGAATTAAGCACTGCTAGGAGTTGATTTTTTGGTTTTTGAAGGCATTTTTTAGCCAACAAAAATTATGTATGCGCGAGCAAATTTTCATTTTCATTAACAATTCCGAAAGTGTGGCCCAGAGAAAAAAGTTTGGGAACCACTGTTCTAAAGTATAGAGGCATCGCGTATTTCGGAGTGATGGAGTGACGATTTTATTTAGGTTTCCTTGAAGTTTTTTTGCCTTCTCGTGGCGAGGCACCTGTATTTCTGCCTAGACCGAAGTCTGTCGGTTATATCACAGCGCAATGACCATTGAAGAATAAGTGAACTTTGTCAGTTCTAGTCTATCTTCCCTTCCTTGTCAGTTCTAGTCTATCTTCCCTTCCAGTCATTACTGACCATAGGAGCGTACCTCCCGAAATAACTTTCGGTGTCACGAGGTTGGGCAATTGTAGATCAAGCTGTTGCCCATGCAGCGAGACCCGGCGAGGAACGGTCTGGCCGTTACAGTCTGACACCAATAGCAACCGCCTGTCATCAGTAGGATACGGAACTTGCCCTTGTAGACATGGTAAGCACAGTACTGATAAATACTAAGCTCTGAAATGGACTACTAGTGTTTATCAGCTAGCATGCCGTCGCCCTGAAAAGTACCGTTAGCACTTGCAGCGTTGAAAGCTACATTGTGAATATTTGACGAAGGGATATAAAAACTAAACATAGAGTTGTGTTTATCTCTTCTTGTCTCCCTCTTATCTTTCGCCATTCTGTTTATCTGATACAGTTAAATATGACATGTTTTCTTATTGGAAAAAACAAGACTCCTTCCCAAACAAACTAACCCATTTCCCTCTCCCCATCTTTCCCAGTCAGCCACCCAGAATAGGAAAATGCCCGCCCTCCAGCAGTAAGATTACAACCTGTTGAGGAATGAAATTGAGAAAGATAAAGAAGAAAAGGAAGATATAGGAAGAACGTTTTACGGATTGTAGAAGACGGAGGCGCTTGGGAACAATTTTCTGAACGCTGTTTCTTCCGTAGGGAAGCGAAGATGAAGACCCCCGGCGCGGCTGCCCCATTCAAATTATAAATTATTTTGTTTATCTTTTATTGAAAACGTGTAACTACATTGGTTTGTTTTGTTTACGCCCTTAATCTTCTGTGCTGCAAAACACATTTCTCATTTCTCTTATTCATTGTTTGTTCACCAGCTTTGGGTTCAAACTAGCGGGCACAAAGAAACTAAGGGGGGGGGGGGGAAACAGCTTTATAATTACACGTGCACTGCTGCAGAGACCCCCCTTCCGAAATAATACAAGTTTAAAGAAGAGAAATTGAAACGTGATATACAACGGCTAGTGCATTAGCTTACCAACTGTCACCACTTCTCAAACATCAGAATATCAGTATTGAAACTAAACGACAGCTGTTAAATAGTATATTTTTTTTGAACCAGCTCTTTGCTTTCGGTGTCAAACGTAGTCCCTGACAATAGTACAGGAGAGGAAAAATCACATCGTGTGATGTGAGATGCTTAAGACAAGCCATTAACGTTACCACGAGAGACAGAACGAGAAATTGTGACCTCAGAAAAAATTGTTGGAACTGCATCGTTTATCCAGTTAATAGAGAGACAGAAGGTTAAGTGGGTTAAGCCATCTCATGAGAGTGAAGCCGGATACATTACCACTACACCCGCCTATAACTGTAGAAGATCTGGTTTCAGGGCATGGGGGAACACCAAGAGGCAGAAGGATAGACAACATTACAGAAATTCTACAGCAACGCGGACCCACAGCAGCCTGTGCGACACACTTGGCCCAAGAACACAAATTATATAACACCACTAGGACAGCGTGAACCGAAAACGTAAATAGTAAGTAAGTATACAATGTTTAAAGTATAGCAAAAGAAAAAACAAAGAAACTTTACTCACTTACTTATTTATGTGGTCGTTCCTCTTCTACTCTGGAGTGTTGGAAAAAAAGGAAGAAAGAAAATAATTTTTTTCTATTTAAAATGAAAGATTCACTACCGGGTGGAGTATTTGGATAATTTCCCCTTGTTCCGTTGTGTCGGTAACCAAATGTTATGCGCATGGATGCAAAAAAATGCAGAAAGTGCTGGTGTTCTGCGCTGACAACTTGATTCGGTGCAGTACCCCTGTAATCATCATCATCATCATCATTTTAAGTGCACGCTGCGATGCGGAGACGATCATTGCTCTCTCCACAAATCTTAATCCATGATATTCTCCACCTGTTCAGTTATTGCCATAGTGTCAGACTCTCCATTACAGTGTTTCCGAGTGCTTCTCTTCAGAACCTTCAATGTCTTGTCTCCGGTTGTCTTTTCCATGTTTTCTTTGGTCTTCCTCTTTGGTTATGGGGCAGAAGTGCCAGGTCATTGGCATGACAACAAGAGGCATCTCTGCCGCACTCCAGTTAGTATGCCAAACGGTTCTGTAAGTTTTCCTTTCATATATAAACAACATAAGTATTAACACCAACTGCTAAGAGAATTGCACAATGATAACGAAAGGGAAAAAGGAATGTTAGCAGTAAGTAAAACTTCATTAGAGAGAAATATAGAAAGTTGTTAAATCAAACTAGAACAAGCGGAAGTGTTCAAATACTTGTTCAACCCAAATACTTGTTCAGATTAGAGAAATAGACTGAAAGGAGAATTCAAGAAGTCAATAACATGACATATTAGCTCACGCCCCTTGTAAAGCATCGAAAGATTTTTATCAGCACATTAGCACAATGACGTAAAAATACAATACGAATACCAACCTTATCCTGTTGGTGTCAGATCTGGACACTTGACAGAAGAGCAGGTAGCAAAGATCACCATTTGTTCAGTGAAAATTCTGCGATAAGCGTTTAATAAAACACGAATAGACCTTCATAGAAACGAAGACGTTACACCAATCTTTGGAACCCTACGAGTGAAATAATACTTTGAGGTACAAACCGTGATCCCCAGTTGAGGTGGGACATTTTAGATCGCAGACGGCTCCGGGGTCGACACAACTTTATGAACTGGGTACTAGAGCAACTCTGGGAAAGTTGAGGCAGCGGTATGATGCTGACCACATCACCCCAAGTGTGCCGATGGTCAAGAAAATATGGGCCTAACACCATATTCTCAATATGCCTCAATGGGAGTGTGACTGGATCCTTTACCTTACACCCGGGGGTCTCTAATGGACAAGGGATGAATAGGCCTACTGCTCCATAAGTATGCACATACAGAGCAGAAAGTAGAAATGACGATAATGATGACAACCTGTAAGTACGTTTGGGCACCTTGTGAGAATGAATCACTATCAACCAGCAGAAAGGGCACATATCCTCAGAATGGAAGCTAACTGAAATACAAAACGGCGAAGTGGAAGATTGTCACGACGTGACATACATCTTAAAGAGTAACAACATGACAGCACACCATGCCGCAATACGTGCACTGGATGGAAACCAATAATCAGCCCCCACTTGCATCGCTTCACGAAAGGACAAAATATCCTGTTCAGCCACCACTTGATTATAATTACGACATGTTGTGTCAATAATTGTAGATAATATATTCAGGTGCGGTTACTAATCAACTGGCAACATGCTGCTTACATATGTCGCATAGAGATTTATGATCAATAAATTTTCTATATTCTTTTCTTTTCTACCCGTGTCCTCTACTTTATTATCGCTCTTTTATCCTTTTCCTGTATTTTTCGCATTCGTTCGTTTGCGAAAAATATATTTCTTTCCCATTCTGACTTTACCGTTTTTCTCATACACTGGTAACGCATCTTATTACATCAGATGTCAGTCGCTGCAGGTAGACGCATAACTGTGAATATACGGTCTGGTCAGACATAGGAGCAGACATTTTTCTAGCAGTTCCATCGGACACGTAGCTTTTACGGCTAAAGCTCTCGGCGAGGTGTGGAAACTACCATCTGGCTCGACCAGAAATGAGACATTCGTCTAGCATTTCCATCTGACACGGCACTCTACGGCCAGTTTCTTAGACGGAGGTGTTAAAGACGCGAAGTGGCAGTTTATGAAATCTCTTGGTAAGTGTTAAGAGGAGAGGGGAAGACGGGGGGGGGGGGGGGGGGGGGGGGGGGGGGGGGGGGGTTAGGGGGGGGGTGGGGGGGCAATTGGGGGGCAGGGGGGGGATTTTTTACTTTGGGGGGGGGGTTCTATATTTTAGGGGGGGGGGGGGGTTCTTCAGGGGGTTCGAAATAATGTGGGACCATTTGTCTGATTTCATATATCTTAACCGGAGTTTTAGATTTCATTCACTCAGTAACTTCGCAGTCAAGACTAGAACAACCTACGTTTGATTCCTAAGAATCTCTGTTGATAGAAGATGGCATATAGTTTGGTCGAAGTGGTTTAGTTCTTAGTACGAGGGACGGTCAAAAACTAATGCCTCGTAATTTTTAATTTCATTCAATAGGCAAAAAAACAGATAAAATTCACATTGAAATGTGGCCCCAAGTCTGAACTTTAAAAATTTATTTCTCAATGTAGTCTCCGTTATTTGTTACAGTTTTTTTTCCATCTTCTCACAAGGGCATGTATCCCCGCACGGTAAAATTTTTTGTCCTTTTTCCTAAACCAATGGCAAAAGGCGCGTTTAAGGGTCTCGGTGTCCTCAAAGTGATGTCCGCGAAGATCTTTTTTCAGTGATCCAAACAGATGGAAGTCAGAAGGTGCAAGATCGGGACTGCAAGGGGGATGTGGTAATAATGTCCAGCCAAATTCTGCAATCGCATCAATGGTGTGTTTAGCGGTGTGTGGTGTGGCATTAACGTGCAACAGTAGTGCAGTTCTCTGATCTTGTAATGGGTAAAGTTGCCGAAGACGACCTCTAAGCTTCTTCAAGGTTTCAATGTAACGGTCTTCATTCACCGTGATTCCCTGTTCCAAGAAGTCGAGAAGAATCACACCCTTCTCATCCCAAAACACGGAGGCCATAACTTTCCCTACAGATGGTGAACTTTTGAACTTCTTTCTTGTCGGCGATGTTTTGTGATGTCATTCCATTGACTGCCTCTTGGATCCTGGTTCAAAAAAATGAACCCAAGTCTCATCACCTGTCCCAATATTCGATAAAAACTCTTCTCCTTCAGTTTCGTAACGGTGCAGGAGGTTGATGACTATGGTTTTCCTTGTTTCTTTATGTCTGTCTGTCAACATTCTATGACATAACGTTGTTTTAACCGAACGTCTTTGGCAGCCATTTTTAAACTGTTACAGTGGTGCCACCTGTTACTGAAACAGTTTGGTAATGCTATACAATGCAGACGAGTGTTTGAGGAATCCTGCTAAATTTACAAATTGCACACCAATGCAGTATTTACATACATACAAAATAGGAGGCATTACTTTTTGACCTTTCCTCGTAGTTCTGTGTTGAGGTAAATATTATATATCTAGTATTTTGTGAGTGTTTAAAGTGATAAATCGCTTATTTCATTTTTCTAGTTAGATTTGTGCGCAGAAGAATTAATTATAAGTCTGTTATATTCTCTAGCTAACGTGTTTCAGTGGAAAGCAGAATAAATTATAATTTCTAGCTTAAAAACGCATGCAGCTATAAAATAATTCAATTTAACTGCTTAGTCGAGAATATTGTAAAACTAACTTATAACTGCACAGATTCATCACTGAGTATTGACGAAATACGTATGTATTTCTAATTCATGATGATTGATTTTATGAATATAACTTATTTCACGGGAAGGTTTTAAACGATAAGTCAAGCCATCGCTTGCAGTTGATAATGTAAGTTATATCCGAGTACATAGTATGTATAGTATTTTATATGTTGGTTTTTTTTTTATTCAGTGAAACTGGGGTGACCCAACTTTGCCAGCGTTTGAGTACCATTGAGAGAAGAAACATTTTTATCTTTAACCACGTGGGTTTACAAGTTAACACCTGTCTGACAGTGCGCGTGTCTCCATAAATAGACAGAGTACAACTCTCACTAACGGTTTTATTAAAGACTAAATGCTTATACTGTGCCTTTGAGCCAGATAATATTTCTTCACAAACTCTCAAGTACATTTTCAGCCTTTGTGGCAAGTAAGATATTAAAATCTATAACTTTTCCGACACTGTTGACAAGTGGTGGTGTGACCAACTAAATTCCTATACTGAGAGAAGACAGTTACCTGACATTCCTAATTACTAGAAACCTAAGCTATTGACACTGTGCTCGCTGTTAACATTCGTGCCTGGACAATTTTAATGTGACAGAACCAGATATCCTAAAATAAGTATAACCAAGAAAACGTTCCCTGAAGCATTGAATTCAACCCGTCTTTTTGGAACTGGGGCTCTCTTGGCCAAGTCTACCATTGGAGAGTCTGTATGTGCATGTCCTAAAAAATGTGTTTCCAGAAGTTACTACCAAAGCTGTGAGTACGAATGAAAGGCCCGTGATCACGGCTGACTGAATAGAGTGAATGCAGGACTGAGTGATTCCTTTATTGTGGTATTTTGGCACCCATTTTGCTGTCTTAACTTTCTTTATGCATGTTTGTTTTGTTGCTAACAATATTTTTCCTTAGGATAGATCAGAGTATCCAAGTCTGTTCATACATTTAAAGGGAAATCTTAGACTAAATCATATGTATCCGTGACTCTTTGTGGCTATCACTTTTCTTCTAACGGGACTGTGGGCTATACATCGGGGGAAAAGATCATACCAATGGGTCTATTTTTCTTGTAGCAATTCATTGACTTTATGACTATTTGTATGTGCTTAAATGTATTTTTATATGTTGTGATGGAATTTTATTCTGATAATTAAAATTCATTAAACTTAATCAGCGTGTCGGGTCAGCTCGTTCCAAAATATCTATACATTTTCATTGTCATAGTTCACGTTTGTGCGTCTATTGTCGTCACGTATGTGTGTGGGTACGTGAGGAACATATATATATATATATATATATATATATATATATATATATATATATATATATATATATATATATATATATATATATATATATATATATATATATATATATATATATATTAATTATAGTAGATTTGTCTGACTAATCTAACTCTGTTGTAGATGATAGGCTGACTGAGAGAAGCTTCTCGAGTGTCAGAGACAGAATCTACTATATTTCCTCCACCTCACTAGTGAAATCTATTTCTATTTTTTCACCTCCCACTGAGCTATCGCTTATTTCTATGTCTATTCAGAAAGGACCAAACTAAGTCTTAATCACCTATCACAAATCTACGACAACATATTGATTACGCCAGTTAATTATTCTAACTGTATTTTGAAGCATTAAAAATTCGTACCTACTGTGCTGCTTAAAAAAAAACCATTTACAGTATTTTAAAAAAGTGAGACGATTGTGTGTATGTGTGCGTGCGTGTGCACAGTGTATGTGTATGTCTGTTCAATATTATATGTTTAGTCCATGACTTCAAATGATATAATCTTTTATTTGTTGTTGCTGCTTGTTCACACTGAGAATCATCAAGTGTTGTAATCTTCTTCATTACTGTTTAGTGTAGAAACGTGGGCAATGAACAAGTAATTGAAAGAAACAAATGGAGGCTCTCGAGCTGTGGATATATAGAAGAATGGAGCACATCTCATGGAATAAGAAAAAAACAAATAGAGGTCATAGAAAACCTAGGTAAGACAAGAGAATTAACGAAGGAGATCAAAATTAGCTAAAATATTTTGGCCATATAAAAAGACATGACCACTTTGCCGATGACCATAATAGAATACAAGGATCCCGGTACACGCCAATTGAGGCATATTGGGAATATAGTGTTAGGCCCATATGTTCTTGACCATCAGCACACTAGGGGTGATGTGGTCAGCATCACGCCGGCCGTCTTAACTTTCCCAGAGTTGCTCTGGTACCCAATTTATGAGGCTGGGTCGACCCCGGAGCCGTTTGCGGTCTAAAAAATCCTGCCTAAACTGGGTATCGAACCATGGACCACCGAGCCAGGAAGCCAGTGCACTAACCATTGCGCTACCGCGGCTCTTAATAGAATACAAAGTTGAAGGCAAACATGTAAGGGGAAGACAGCACTATAAGTGGGAAGATAACATCAAGATATGGATTAGGAGGAGTCTATCAGAATCCACCATCAAAGCAAAAGACAGAAAACGTTGGAGATCCATTGTAGCCGACCTTCGTAGTGGAGATGGCAGCTTATAATAATGATGGTGCTCCTTCTTATACAGTATCTATTTATTTAGTTATTTTTGCTTTATTTAATTTTTCTCCAAATGTATCTCTGAACAGATAGAAGCTGATGTTAATATGCATAATTAGGTATTTATATTCCTGTTTTATTTTTACTACGTGTCATATATTAATGTTTGTCCAAGTTAAGTACTGCTTTACTGTGTTATGTATTTCCATAGGTAGATATATTTTTTGTTGTTGTTCTTGTTCAGAATCGACATCATTGCATTGGAGAAAATCCATGTGCTCAGTCACCCTCAGCAAATATCGAAGGGTATGAATCATATTGTCCGTACGGGCGCTGGTTATATGCATGTTGATGCATCCTCTCATACGGTGTTCCCTGTTAGTCTGGCAGTCTAATTCTTGTAGTCTTAGCATTGTGTCATAATTTTTGATAAGATAGGTCTGAGATATTTATGGTCCTGTCCGAGCAGAGGTGATAGTGGTAACTATGTGAGAGTAAGGTGTAAGAAATAGTTTTTATCACTAGGGGGGATAGTGTAAGAGAAGAACAGTCTCAGGATTGAGTAATATCTCTAATCCAGCCTTTCTTTGCGACTATATTTAAATCAGACGCACTTTCTCTCCTTATACAACAATACAAGTTACACTGCACCCACTTACACAATATTCTGTGACAAATACGCACAAACGTGAAAACAAACTATGTATAACATATATGGGCAGGGGTTGACCAACACGATAACTTAAGGTTTAATAAGTTTATTATCACTAGAAAATCACAACATCAAGCATCTACATCAATAAAGCATGCTTTACAGACAAAAAAAAAAAAAACAGAAAGGAAATTAACCCAATAGGCCCTCCCCTCTTGTAAAGGAAAAAACAAAGAAGATCCCAACAGAGGTAATTAACCCAAAAGATAAAAAGTTAACAGTGAGGTAGGGAATAGTCAGTACGGGAAAATAACAAGTTCCTAATTTAATCTATCCCGTGAATACTCAGATTAGTGAGAATAAAAAAAAGAAGATTAGTACACTGATGGTAACAAAAGAAAATAATATGCTTCTCTCTTTCTGTTCATTCACTTCACTCATACAGTGGACACACTCATATTCGCTTACCCAATAGTGGTCGCAGGTATTCCATGGAAATAAATTCTAACAAGTACTAAGACTATACAGAGTCAGATTCTTTGCCAATTTCAGCCCCAGACTATCCTGGTTGCTGACTGCTAATTTTCAGGTAGTCGCTGAAGTTGATGCGTTAATTATTTTCCTGGATAATTCCCTTCTCACTGCCTTTAGTTGGTTGGGATAAGTCTTCTAAGTGGTGGTCACCGTCATAGGAATAAATATAGCTATATTGTTCCGGTGTTGTCTAGCCTCTGGTGGCTGAGACACTCTGTGACGTGTTGAAAAAAATTAAAGGATAATAATCATCGGCTGCTCTCTGGGGGGATGGCCGAGTCTGAACAGTGAGTTCTCTTGAGTAAAATCCCGTGGAAAAACTACTGTCAGATGTCCGATAATTATATATATATATATATATATATATATATATATATATATATATATATATATATATATATATATATATATATATATATATATATATATATATATATATAATATATATTGCCACAGCGGGCCAGTGAGATTAATATAAAATCTGGTAATTTTCAAGTCCAGCTAATGTTACAGTTATTGGTTTTAGTTTGGCCTCTCTCATGAATGAGGAAATTAGACCACACAGGTCACAACTCGAAGACTCAACAACAACGTAATATCTCTGGATAGTTTGTAAGATTATAAGACCATAAGGCCGCTAGGTCGCAGGGTTACGATCAGCCTAGATGTAGAAAAAAATACAAACATTTTAACAATAATATACATATCCTAACCTAACACGCGTTACGGTAAGACCTCTTAACCACTCCGGTTTTAAATTATATTTTAAAAACCACAAGTGGCTAGCTTATCTTATCGTTTTAACACGAGATATGAACACAAGTCATTTATAAAATTACACATGATGAATAGAAGTAAATTGTATTCCGTCAATTTCTTATAGTTAATTAAAGCATCTCTTACTGGGGAATAGCGAGTAATTAAATTTACGTTACAGCTGGAAAAATTAGCTAAATGTTATTTAATACGCCATTCAATTTACACCGAAAATCCCAGTGAAATATAATGAAAACTTTAACACGTTAGATTCCTTAAATGCTCATATATATATTTACCGCAACACAGAAAAATGAACTATCTCCACGAATCTAAGTAATCCAATTGTAATATGGCTCTTATGATAGCGAGCTAGATATTTTTTCAAAAAAATTTCTTAAGCGACTGATAACTGAGTTTTGAGTAGATGAGCATATATACTGAAATCGCGCTGTTTTCGCCGGGGAATGACGAAATTGACACCTACAGCGATCGGGGGAAATCAGGCGGGGTTTTCTTCCAATATAAAGGATTTCTCCGTCCGCTGTGTTACCGTGTGTTAATCAACAACAAAGGTTTTCAGATCTCGGCGATTGCCTGGCGTGTAGGGAGCTTCAAAGCAGTTCACCTTCCACGTGTTTGTTGTCGTAATCTCACAGCTCTGGTTTCATCGAGCTTCAGGCAAATGCACTTGGCCCGTCCCCTTTTGAAGGAATGACAGTTAGAGATCTGAATAGCTGTTTCGTGAGCGCGTGGAACAAGACAAAATAGGCGTGGCTAAAACTATGAGTTCGACAGCTAGCAAAAAGGCATGGCTTATGCGTAATAACCCGTGCATGCTAATTAGTAAAGCAAGGTGGACCCAAGGTGGAACGTAATGAGGGGCGCCGATTGGAAGCAAGAGGACGGATTAACGGTAGTCTGTTCTCATTACCTGTCACACCTTGTCTATTCATCGATTGCAGTGTCGTCTAACAGGCAGTCGCTGAATTGACCTTAATATCTCTCTTTTTATCCATATTCAGTGTCCCCACTGTGGGTGCTTTCGAAGCTAGTCTGTCAGCTCTCTCACTGCCACGTACTCCTGCATGACCAGGGCAGTAGATCCACACCAGCTTCTAAAGGTTTGAGGCCTAATTGTGTGTTCTACGTTCATGTCGTAGCCATCTATATTTAGACGTTCCGAAGCGTAAACTGACAGCTCAACACAATGGTTGATGGAGTTTCAGCTAACCTGGCAACATTTACAAAATTAGGAAAACCTACACACAACACAAACATATTTATAGAATGTGTGAATCCTGTATACACACATTGGGATTCTGGCCGTTGTCACGGAATTCGTGCACTGTGCTGAGATCCTCCTTCTGTGATCTAAGGAAGGAAGGAGATCGGAGCACTAATTGAGTCGTCAGCGTGCAGTGAAGAAGGTTCTTAAAACCAAAACCAAACCAAACCAGGGCAGCATGTGCTGCCTCTACCTCTGTTCTCAAGCTAGAGGTTGCTATGTTCTGTTCAGTGATGTCCCTGCTCTTTACTCTAGCAGAGAATGCCCATCCTGATTTCTCATCAGGGAGTACAGACCCATGAGTGTACACAATGACATCATCGTCCCTAGCGTGATTATTTCTCAGTTAATTATGTATATTTTTAATACAGGTTTAACAGTTACAGAGGAGCGACGTGATTGTAAATATTCCAATACAGCATAACAAGTTGAGAAAAGAAAGGGGGGGGGGGGGGGGGGGGGGGGGAGGGGGGGGTGGGGCGGGGGGGGGGGGGGGGGGGGGGGGGGGGGGGGGGGCGGGGGGGGGGGGGGGGGGGGGGGGGGGGGGGGGGGGGGGGGGTGTGCGGGGGGGGGGGGAGTGGGTGGGGGGTGGGGGGGGGGGGGGGGGGGGGGGGGGGGGGGGGAGGGGGAGGTCACATAAAACTGTCAGGAACGCCAGTAGACATCAGTAGTTACAGACTCCTGTAAGAATATTTATTGTTAGATTGCGGAATCCATATTTTAACTGAGCATGAATTGAGACTGAACATACTTTTTCAATTTATTTCCATTCAGTCATTTCATTGTTAGAATTTCCTCTTATTGGAGCAAACAAACATGAAAATTAAGTCTTACAGTTTTGTGTTTTCTTTTCTTCTTCCCCACCACATATTGAAAACTTGATTTGAGAATGAAATACTTTGATGTCGCCGTTTAGTTCTCGCTGCTCAATCCAGAGTTTGAGTTTATGACAAAAGTGAAGTAATCTTAGAATCGATATCCGTGTACATGTTTGTGGAAAATTGCTGTCTGTACACGAGTGAAAAGATTCAGACACTTTAAAAAAAAAAAAAAAAACGAACAACTTGGCTGTTGGAAATCGAATATATATTGATATTAAATAATAAGACAGATTCAGTACAATTTGTTGTACAGCACAACTTACAGTTGTATCTTTTGCAACCTAAAACACTAATAGCTGTTTTTCGAGGGCCAGTCCGATCAAACACTCTCATTTGTGTTAAACTGAGAATGCGAGAATACCTTGGTTTGTAGTTGTTGAATAAATGTTTTTAAAAAGAGCAGTGCATTGTTCTTTCTTTTTGTTCATGTTCTTTCTTTTTGTTCATGTTCTTGTTCTTCTAGTTCTTCGTCGATGTTGCTGTTGTTCACTTTCAGACGTCAACTGAATATGTTCACATGAAGCAGTGGTCATCGTGAGGCTGTTTGTATCAGCATAGAGTTTTTCCAAGAGTGGTACTGGAGACGGCCATATGTCATCATATTTTAAGATTTCACATAGTTTAGCTTGAGTTTAATATCACTCTTTTTAAATTTAACATTGATTAGCTGGCTCATATTTAAGGGACCCAATTTTGGAATATGAGCAGCCGATAGGAAATGTGGCTTGAGTTTTCTTTACCACTTGGTCTGACTGCTGACTTTTTCCTTTTGACCATGTATATTCCACAATTTCACCTGGTTTAGCTTGGTTCTCCCGAGGCAGAGTTACTTGGTTCCGATTTCGGAACGTGGTAGCGTCACACTCCAGCGTACTCGGCGGTATGTGGGTACCTAACTCTACATTGACTTAGGGAAGGCAATGTCAGCGAGGAAGGGCACTGGTCACCACACGTCAAAAACAACTGACCCTAGAATAGTGAAGTCTCTTACCACGCGCTCCCCAGCGGCAGTATCTACAGTGGAACTACCAATAACTTAATTTTCGAATGTTTCACATCTCGTATCTCCCTCGTGGACAACACCTGTGCATATTTCTTGACGTTGTGTTGGTTCCATAAACCTGATTCTAATTAATCACGGCGTAATGTTTAAATGTCTCATTTAATAGCTGGTAATGTTTCTGATTAGCCTTTTGTATTATGGCGGCCACATAAATGATAGTTAGTTACCTCCTTTGAAATGCTTGGGCTGTTACAACCGCCCAAACACTCCAAGAGAAGTAACTGATAATAATTTCTGTGATCGCCATAATAAAAAATAAAAAAATGGCTAATGAGAAACATTACCTAATAGCTTCTATATATATTTCACAATTGTAGCAGTGAGTTTTCTTATTTTGTAATTAATTCATTCATTTTTCCTCTGCTCCCTTTGGTGCATAGCCCTTAGACAAACTCACGCTAAGCATTGCTGACCCGTGCCAACCCTTCAGCGTCTTTCCGTGTCTTCGTGATCTCGTTCATGTAAGTCTCTAGTTCCCGTATCCATGT
Source organism: Oreohelix idahoensis (assembly GCA_024509875.1). NCBI lineage: Eukaryota > Metazoa > Mollusca > Gastropoda > Stylommatophora > Oreohelicidae > Oreohelix > Oreohelix idahoensis. Next base: position 167,948 of record JAMPIV010012329.1, on the reverse strand, counting down.
GGTTTTTTTTAATTTCACTCTATTTCTTCTGTCCTGGGGATCTAAAAAAAAGTGCGATACTTTGTACTGCTATTAGCGGTTTCCTTAGTGTGTGTCTTGTAGTTTTCCTTATCTTTGTTCGACTGGTTATTAGTCTGATGGTTTCTCTCATGTCCATGATTCTTGTCATAATTTCCATGATTCTTTCCCTCATTTCCATGATTCTTTCCCTCATTTCCATGATTCTTTCCCTCACTTCCATGATTCTTTCCCTTATTTCCACGATTCTTTCCCTTATTTCTACGATTCTTTCCCTCATTTCCATGATTCTTTCCCTCATCTCCACGATTCTTTCCCTCATCTCTGTTGCCATTTTGTTACCACTTTGTTTCGCGTGCTTGTGGCTTGGAGGTCTGTCTTTGCTGCTTGACATTTTATACAGTTCTTTTATTAATAAAAAGTGTTCATTATTTCTGGCCACGTCTTTATTTGTTTTCTCTTTATCATCTTTGACTTATTTCTTTGGAGCGATCGTGCTTATATACGAAGGTGACGAATGTTGGGTGAAACTGATCAAACTTCAATAACTATAGTTAGGTGATAAGTCCGTAGGTGGTAAGAGTCCACAAGATACATTTTATTTACGATATGAAATCCACAAGACACAGTATTAATCAATTATACATCATGTTCATGCGAAATATAAGAGCTTCTCCTGAATTTACTTCATTAATCGTCACAACGTCTGGCTATTTACTCACGATTCCGTATGTCGGTAATCAGGTAACGAATAACCAAAGTTTGGCGATAATTATAATTTGGATACTTATTAATAATATACTCCCTGCAAATCTTCTTGAACCGAAGAATGATTCATCCATCAAAATGAGACGTTAATTGTATCCATATCAAGTCGGCAGACCCTGGTGCCTTATAATAGAGAAACCTCTACACAATTACTATCATTAACGGGAGCGTTCAAAAGTCACGTCTGACTCGGACGGAATTCAGAATACAAAGGGTACAATTATAATGTCGTCACGTGTTAGCATACCAACGCAACACGTCATCATAAATCTAAGCAACTCTACAAATTCGCGTTCAATACCGTGAAGCGCGAAACATAATATATATTAATAGCATTTCAAACCCCTTAATGCGTAACTTTAAAAGAGCTCACTATAAAAGTGGCTAACATCATAAACCTTGTCGTAACAATCTCCACGATTCTGTCCCTCATCTCCACGATTCTTTCCCTCATTTCCATGATTCTCTTCCTCACTTCCACGATTCTTTCCCTTATTTCCACGATTCTTTCCCTCATTTCCACGATTCTTTCCCTCATTTCTATCTGTCCCTCATCTCCACGATTCTTTCCCTCATTTCCATGATTCTTTCCCTCAATTCCACATTGTTGATCTCTTTATCTCATTTCAACCCTTCTGTTCGCCGCAAGAACCTAACTGTGAACTTCTTAGTTGTCATGTTTATTGTTCTGCACAGTAGGGCTGCCTTGATGTTTGATTTGTCATTCTTGTGGTAGACTTGATTTCATTTTATTGTCATACATTGCGCAACACAAAGTCCTATCATCATGTCTTCCTCGAACATAGTCTGCATTGCTGCTAAGATATCTGTATGAGTCAACATCTCGTAGGGATGTTTCTTCAGGTGCTTTCTGGCTATGATTTGCCGCATTTATTGTTATAACTTTTCTTTGTATTTTTTGTGTTAAAGAGAACATTGCTCTGACATCTCACAAGTAGTTAGTACACCAGATCACAATGTCTTTATAATTGGATATGCGCCTAGTATAACCGACGGACCTTGTGTCTAGACTGAGCGAGGCCGCGCCTCGCCAAAACTAGGCCAAACTCATATTTAAGATAAAGAAAATCTCATAAGTATTCTAATTTTGACTTTTTTCAGGCTACGGTTAAGGTACAAAATAGCCACCTCATCAAGAGAAAAAAAAAAAAAAAAAAAAATCAAGATTGTTAAGCGGTTTTGTCAAAGTTCACTGAATTCCTTTTCGATTGGTGGATGTCGTTTTTTTCACAATCAAAACAGGCGCCAGTAAATAGGAGAAATGGTGTCAAGAGGGCATGCCTGTCGCACTCCAGTTCTTATTTGAAAGGGGTCTGAAAGTTGTCCTTCGTGAAAACTGTTAATTTGATGTCATAGTATGTTATATTTAATAGGTTGATGAACTTAAGGGGACTCGATAACACCTCATGGGTTTCAAAAGTGGTTCTCAGTTTGAAACTGACAGATACATTTTGATAGTTTACAAATCCCGTCTAAAGTTGTAAGTTCAACTCCAGGCTATGTTCAGCTATCATTCGCACTTTCGCTACTTGGTTTGTACATGATTAATTTTGTCGAAAACCGGCTTGTTCGTCTCTTAGTTTTCTATATATATATATCGACTCTTTTAATCTGTCAAAGCTAAAAATACACTAACCTATTAGGATCGCATCTCCAGTTAGGCTACATTATAATGACCCCGTAGAGCGCTGTTTCGTTTTCTAGGAACGTAACCTGAGCGCTAAGCGGGGTTTTATTGAACTAAAAAGGTGGTAGAGTGGTTAGAGCGCTGGTCTGTCGCGTCAAATGAACCGGGTTCAAATCACGGTACCGACACACTCCAGTCTACTCAGCTGTAAATGTGTACCTGACTTTGAGTTATGGAAGGAAAAGGCAGCGAGAAAGGAAACTGATCACCCCACCTCTCGATGCTGGACCTAGTATAGTGAAGTCTCTAACACTTCACTCCTCTACGGCAGTATCTACTATGTGACTACCTTTTACACAGGTCGCAGCAAAACTGGAGCAAAATTCAGAGCATGGTGCAGACGTGGCACAATTGATTGACAAAGAAGTGTATAGTTGGCCACTATTTGTTCCTTTTGGCCACTATTTGTTCCGTTAGTGTATTTTTAACACGAAATAATAGCGTTAATAGATTA
>JAMPIV010012329.1:97500-160000 GCA_024509875.1 Oreohelix idahoensis | reverse complement strand
CCCATCTGTAGATTTCTAACACTGTCAGTAGTTGTCCCCATCTGTCGATTTCTAACAGTGCCAGTAGTTGTCCCCATCTGTAGATTTCTAACAGTGTCAGTAGTTGTCCCCATCTGTAGATTTCTAACAGTGTCAGTAGTTGTCCCCATCTGTCGATTTCTAACAGTGTCAGTAGTTGTCCCCATCTGTCGATTTCTAACAGTGTCAGTAGTTGTCCCCATCTGTAGATTTCTTACACTGTAAGTAGTTGTCCCCATCTGTAGATTTCTAACACTGTCAGTAGTTGTCCCCATCTGTCGATTTGTAACAGTGTCAGTAGTTGTCCTCATCTGTCGATTTCTAACAGTGCCAGTAGTTGTCCCCATCTGTAGATTTCTAACAGTGTTAGTAGTTGTCCCCATCTGTAGATTTCTAACAGTGTCAGTAGTTGTCCCCATCTGTCGATTTCTAACAGTGTCAGTAGTTGTCCCCATCTGTAGATTTCTAACAGTGTCAGTAGTTGTCCCCATCTGTAGATTTCTAACAGTGTCAGTAGTTGTCCCCATCTGTAGATTTCTAACACTGTCAGTAGTTGTTCCCATCTGTCGATTTCTAACAGTGTCAGTAGTTGTCCCCATCTGTCGATTTTTAACAGTGTCAGTAGTTGTCCCCATCTGTAGATTTCTAACAGTGTCAGTAGTTGTCCCCATCTGTAGATTTCTAACAGTGTCAGTAGTTGTCCCCATCTGTCGATTTCTAACAGTGTCAGTAGTTGTCCCCATCTGTAGATTTCAAAAATTGTCAGTAGTTGTCCCCATCTGTAGATTTCTAACAGTGTCAGTAGTTGTCCCCATCTGTCGATTTCTAACAGTGTCAGTAGTTGTCCCCATCTGCCGATTTCTAACACTGTCAGTAGTTGTCCCCATCTGCCGATTTCTAACACTGTCAGTAGTTGTTCCCATCTGTCGATTTCTAACAGTGTCAGTAGTTGTCCCCACCTGTAGATTTTTAACACTGACAGTAGTTGTCCCCACCTGTAGATTTTTAACACTGACAGTAGTTGTCCCCACCTGTAGATTTTTAACACTGACAGTAGTTGTCCCCACCTGTAGATTTTTAACACTGTCAGTAGTTGTCCCCACCTGTAGATTTTTAACACTGTCAGTAGTTGTCCCCACCTGTAGATTTTTAATAGTGTCAGTAGTTGTCCCCATCTGTCGATTTCTAACAGTGTCGGTAGTTTCCCCACCTGTAGATTTTTAACAGTGTCAGTAGTTGTCCCCATCCGTCGATTTCTAACAGTGTCAGTAGTTGTCCCCCATCTGTAGATTTCTAACAGTGTTAGTAGTTGTCCCCATCTGTAGATTGTTAACACTGTCAGTAGTTGTTCCCATCTGTCGATTTCTAACACTGTCAGTAGTTGTCCCCATCTGTAGATTTCTAACACTGTCAGTAGTTGTCCCCATCTGTCGATTTCTAACAGTGCCAGTAGTTGTCCCCATCTGTAGATTTCTAACAGTGTCAGTAGTTGTCCCCATCTGTAGATTTCTAACAGTGTCAGTAGTTGTCCCCATCTGTCGATTTCTAACAGTGTCAGTAGTTGTCCCCATCTGTCGATTTCTAACAGTGTCAGTAGTTGTCCCCATCTGTAGATTTCTTACACTGTAAGTAGTTGTCCCCATCTGTAGATTTCTAACACTGTCAGTAGTTGTCCCCATCTGTCGATTTGTAACAGTGTCAGTAGTTGTCCTCATCTGTCGATTTCTAACAGTGTCAGTAGTTGTCCCCATCTGTAGATTTCTAACAGTGTTAGTAGTTGTCCCCATCTGTAGATTTCTAACAGTGTCAGTAGTTGTCCCCATCTGTCGATTTCTAACAGTGTCAGTAGTTGTCCCCATCTGTAGATTTCTAACAGTGTCAGTAGTTGTCCCCATCTGTAGATTTCTAACAGTGTCAGTAGTTGTCCCCATCTGTCGATTTCTAACAGTGTCAGTAGTTGTCCCCATCTGTCGATTTCTAAAAGTGTCAGTAGTTGTCCCCATCTGTAGATTTCTAACAGTGTCAGTAGTTGTCCCCATCTGTCGATTTCTAACAGTGTTAGTAGTTGTCCCCATCTGCCGATTTCTAACACTGTCAGTAGTTGTCCCCATCTGTAGATTTCTAACACTGTCAGTAGTTGTTCCCATCTGTCGATTTCTAACAGTGTCAGTAGTTGTCCCCATCTGTCGATTTTTAACAGTGTCAGTAGTTGTCCCCATCTGTAGATTTCTAACAGTGTCAGTAGTTGTCCCCATCTGTAGATTTCTAACAGTGCCAGTAGTTGTCCCCATCTGTCGATTTCTAACAGTGTCAGTAGTTGTCCCCATCTGCCGATTTCTAAAAGTGTAAGTAGTTGTCCCCATCTGTAGATTTCTAACAGTGTCAGTAGTTGTCCCCATCTGTCGATTTCTAACAGTGTCAGTAGTTGTCCCCATCTGTCGATTTCTAAAAGTGTCAGTAGTTGTCCCCATCTGTAGATTTCTAACAGTGTCAGTAGTTGTCCCCATCTGTAGATTTCTAACAGTGTCAGTAGTTATCCATCATCTGTAGATTTCTAACAGTGTCAGTAGTTGTCCCCATCTGTCGATTTCTAACACTGTCAGTAGTTGTCCATCATCTGTAGATTTCTAACAGTGTCAGTAGTTATCCATCATCTGTTGATTTCTAACAGTGTCAGTAGTTGTCCCCATCTGTCGATTTCTAACAGTGTCAGTAGTTGTCCCCATCTGTAGATTTCTAACAGTGTTAGTAGTTGTCCCCATCTGTAGATTTCTAACAGTGTCAGTAGTTGTCCCCATCTGTAGATTTCTAACAGTGTCAGTAGTTGTCCCCATCTGTAGATTTCTGACAGTGTCAGTAGTTGTCCCCATCTGTAGATTTCTAACAGTGTTAGTAGTTGTCCCCATCTGTAGATTTCTAACAGTGTCAGTAGTTGTCCCCATCTGTAGATTTCTAACAGTGTCAGTAGTTGTCCCCATCTGTAGATTTCTAACAGTGTTAGTAGTTGTCCCCATCTGTCGATTTCTAACAGTGCCAGTAGTTGTCCCCATCTGTAGATTTCTAACAGTGTTAGTAGTTGTCCCCATCTGTAGATTTCTAACAGTGTCAGTAGTTGTCCCCATCTGTCGATTTCTAACAGTGTCAGTAGTTGTCCCCATCTGTAGATTTCTAACAGTGTCAGTAGTTGTCCCCATCTGTAGATTTCTAACAGTGTCAGTAGTTGTCCCCATCTGTCGATTTCTAACAGTGTCAGTAGTTGTCCCCATCTGTAGATTTCTAACAGTGTTAGTAGTTGTCCCCATCTGTAGATTTCTAACAGTGTCAGTAGTTGTCCCCATCTGTAGATTTCTAACACTGTCAGTAGTTGTCCCCATCTGTAGATTTCTAACAATGTTAGTAGTTGTCCCCATCTGTCGATTTTTAACAGTATTAGTAGTTGTCCCCATCTGTCGATTTCTAACAGTGTTAGTAGTTGTCCCCATCTGTCGATTTCTAACAGTGTCAGTACTTGTCCCCATCTGTTGATTTCTAACAGTGTCAGTAGTTGTGTTCATCTGTCGATTTTGTGACGAAAATATTGAGTCGATCTCTTCTCCTCTCCGGCAGTATTCAGTTACATTTTTGTGAGTACTGATTACGTGAAAATTTCCGTGGTCGGCACATTTCTTTCTCTGCTATCAAGCAGATATTAGCTATTTTCTAATCACCTCACACTCCCTTCGGTGATAGTTCGTCATGTTGGTTTAAGCTTCTCGGCTTTGCTAAGATTAGGCACTTGTAAAAAAAACCCAGATGGGCCGGTCAGTTTTGTATTGTGACCGAGTATTGTGTTTAAGGCGTGCCGGGCAATAAATCATCCTTCTGCGGACATATTACAGACATGCACCTGGAAGACGGAATGAGATAATAGCATCCGGATCGAAGTATTACGAAGATATTACTTTAAATAAAAGTAAGAAGTTATTTGTAATCACGGACAAGAATATTCGGAAACCTCACTTCCATATTTGGAAGACATGACCTTTGCATTAACCTACTAGAAATTTCCTAGTGGAAATATTTTGAATTTCCCCACCAAGGCATTGGAAGGCATTCGAAACATAGGAAGAACAAAATTCCTGATTGGACCCCACCTTAATTGTAACAAAGTACTGCGGGGGGAGTGAAGTGTTATATAACCTGACACTTTAGTCAGTTTAAAACACTGAAAATTCACTTCGCGCCAAGAAGACCTTGCCAGAATTAAGAATAGCAGCAGATTTCATTTACCAGTCCGGACCTTGTTTGAGCATTCTGAGGACTTAGGGCCCAGGAAAACTCTACTATTTTAACACGGAAAACCGGAATCCGAGGAAACTGTAACACAAAGTCAAAGTGGGAACTTATTGCTAAAATAACAACACCCCAGACCACGTGTAAGAGGCATCGCCAAGCAGCCTTAAAAAATTTCTCTGAGCCAGCAGTCTGTGAGCCTAAAGATTGGCGTAAGTTGTACATTTTAAATTCTATATTTTGCATTATTAACATGTGACATAATATGTATATATTGACATGTGAATATTAATATGTGAAAATTGCAAGTGGATGTCCAAGTCATACATGGATGGCAACCTCAGGATATAGAATGATGATTTCATAAACCTCCACTGCCAGGGCTAGTGACTGCTTTATTGCGAGTTTCTTTCAGAGAACCAAAAGCAGAGTTAGTCCCAAGTTCCATATGGAGCAGGGAGTGAATGATGAAAGAAAAGATGTACACAATCTATATTATTAACATTTTCAACCAGTGTAGATGTAAATGTAAACATATTCAATCTATATTGTTTACATTTTCAAACATGGTAGACGAAAAGGGAAACATATTCAATTTATATTATTAACCTTTTCAACCAATGTAAAGTTAAATAAACATCTATTCATTTTAAATGTAAAGAAAGTTTTCCGTTCAGTGGGATTAATATTAATTCTCAGCGATGGTAAAATTTCTGAGGTAGATGGGATGGTGGAATAGGAAGAAGGGGACACATAAGTATTTGTCGGGAAACTCAATACTCAAGAGGCTATTTGTTCTCTTCTTTTGTGATGCTAGTTGGTGGTACCAGTGGAGTGTGCTATTTCTGGAACAAGTGACGGTATAAGTGGCATGAAGTTGACGCTAGACACCATCATCAGACTGTTCTTAGAGACGCGGGACCAGCTTAGTAGTTACTCCATGACACTTCTTGGAACGTACTACAACGTTCACACTTGACCGGTGACGAGTGTGATCCAGTCATCCACCGACAAAGACCCAAACCTCAGCTGGAGCAGAAAGTCATTGGCAGCTAAGTAGAAACATAAAAGCTGCCAAGTGAACTATCCAATTGTTAACTCCATAACATCACTCGATGATGACTATTGTTTGTTAAAGAGTTAATCATTTTATAACTGTTCAAACGTAATTGATTATTAAATTTGTTACTTGTATAAAGACAAAGCTAAAGTTGATTTAATCATTTTGAATGTGCTACATCCGTATGTCTCTTAAATACACTAAAACAGAGCTATATAATAATAAGAGGAAATTCATTGAATTAACTCAGCTGGGGGCTATAACGTATTATAAGAAAACCCGATCCTTCACAAAAGTTGTCTGCAGATACTAGAGTCAACAGTTGCTCAGCCTCATGCAGCGTTGTTCTTGCTTTCTGAATATCTTGTGAACACTACCTTGAGGTAGAAGCATCATTATCCTTCTATCTACAACTTGCCAAGAGTAATCTTGTGCGAAGGCAGAGACCTTTGAAGACCCACATCAGTTACTCTTGATTTTTGGCCACTATTGGATCACTACTGCAGAGCTAAGGGGAGGCAACCCGTGACATATTTCTAACAGTGGACTTGGCTTGTGTTTGTTGAAGGCTTATGCTCCTTGGGGAGCTAAAGGGTATTGATTTACTGATCTTGTTTGCACCATATGTGGATTTCCAGTTGTTACCTCTAGCGAGGTTGAATCAGAATGTACACTTTTGATATCTAACTTCCGCAATGCCCTCTTATAGTTCAGTTTCCATGTTCACAATATTATATCCACTATTATCTTGCTAGTATTTACATATATCGTAATTATCTCCCTTTAATAGCAGCGGTAGTAACAGCAGCATTAAAGCTAGCTTTTCCCTGGCATTGGAAAGTTCAGCGTGACATGAAAGGTATTGACAAAGCTTAAACAAAGAACAGGCCGCGCGACTGCCGTCAACATTCTACAGGTTTGTTTCTAGCTTTGGTTATATTCTTATCAGGGCCGCTTTAAAAAATACTCTTCCTGTGACGTGTTCCTGACTAAAATTATAAGCATATTTCGCACGGAGGTATAGACGCTTCTTGGGAAGAAGAGAAAGAGGACACCTTGGTGGACAGAGGAAGTTAAAGAGAAGAAAAAGGCATGGAAACAATACTTAGGAGCTACAAACACAGCAGGAAAAACAGAGAAATATAGAGAATATGTGATACTCAGAACAGAAGCAAAGAACAAGGTGCAAGCAGCAAAACAGAAGCCCTGGCATCGACGTAAGCTGAAATTTGTTTGTATCCCATATAGATAGGAATGTGATGTCCAGGGTTCTCTCTTTATGTGCCTGGCGAATAAACATTAATTCTTAGTATTAACTTACTCTGTGCACACATCTCTTTCTCCAATGAAAGTAATAATAACTGAGTGACGGTTCTGTAACTTTAATACACATTACAAACTCCGTGAAGAAATTCCGGCCTGCTATAGAGAACGAACTTCACATTAGACCCATTGATGTGGTCAGGCAATAAGAACACAATCAAGATTAATAATAATAATAATAATAGTCACTCATTTGCATGAACAATTATGAATGTTAAATATGCCATACAGTAGAATACTTCCATGTAAAAACAGGAATATACATTAGGGCTTTCCACACACGCCCAAACACACATCTGTGCCGCCTAACGGCTGGTCACTCAGTGCCCACTTCGCTAACTCTCGTTTTTTTACCTGCCTTGTTAGCAAAACTTTCACAGCCAGTCTCATCACGTGACATAGAGTGGCTATTTGGGTGAAATGGCAAAGTGCCAAACTCGGCGTTAAAATTAATGCATTTTCTACTCCCAACATTGCCCCCCTGTTCCCGAGCGGAAACCAAGGGTTTTCGCTTGAGAACAGTGGATAGTTAGCCCAAGAACTATTAATCTATTAGAAAAGAAAAATCCTACTGTTCAGAATAATATATATGAAGTATTAATTGTAGTGCGAAATGACATGAAAACAGATATATGTAAACAGTTTAGACAAAATGTAATCCAATCTTTCAAAAAATGCACTTAAAGTCATAACATGAATGTTTCAATAGTATATCACCTGAAAAACAAAACAAGATCAGACAATGTCAACATCTGGCACAAACAATTTCACTTTCCAGTTACATTCCTTGACAATAAGTCTGCCAGAAAGTTTTCTGATCCCTTGATGGGGATAATTGTATATCTATATTCTTGGATAAGCAAGAACCATCTGTGTAATCTACTGTTTGTTGTAGTTTTTTGATTTAGGGATGTTAGTGGACGGTGATCCGTCTGGAGGTAGAAGTGTGCGCCAAGTAAATAGCGTGATAACTTGCCCATACACCAAATGATGGACAAGAGTTCTCTTTCACTGGTGGAATACCGAGTTTCTGCTGGTAGCAACTTTCTGCTTACATACAAGCATGGATGTGGAGTATCATTGAACCATTGCAACAGGCAACCACCAATGCCAGTCTGAGAAGCATCAGTCCTCAGAAGAAATGGCATAGTGATATTAGGTAACATCAAAATAGGTGCCTTGGAAAATACAGTTTTAATTTTGTTCAAAGCTCCACTGCAAGTATCGGACCAAACAATTTTATTAGGAGCTCCCTTTTTAGTCAAAGATGACAGGACAGAAGAAATAGATGAAAAGTTCGGAATGAACTTGTGATAGAAGTTAATGAGTCCTAACATGCTCCTAACCTGTTTCTTTGTCCGAGGGATATCTAATTCTAATATGCGTTTGACAGTGTGCTCATCAGGGTATAACATGTGGTTACCAACACGGTGACCAAGAAATGAAATTTCTCGACAACCAATCTGAACCTTTGAAGGTCTAACTGTCAAACCATGCTTTCTGAGTAGCATTAATAAAGATTTTAATCCTGTGATATGTTCTTGCCAAGAACTATGGAATAAACAGATGTCGTCTATGTATGTGATGACATCAGATCTATCTCCTAAGAGTCTCCGCATCATGCGCACAAAAGTCGCGGGAGCATTGACAAGGCCAAAACACATATAGTTCCATTGGAATAAACCATATGGAGTCATAAATGCAGTTAGAGGTTTGGCTTTATCAGTTAAAGGGATCTGCCAATATCCCTTGGATAGATCTAGTTTGCTAAAGTATGTAGCCTGGGATAGTTGTGATAAGAGATCCTCCAAAACAGGCATGGGCTCGGCATCTGTGAGAGTGACACTGTTAAGACGTCTAAAATCAATGCAGATGCGAAGAGATTTGTCCTTCTTTCTAACTAGAACCATAGGAAAAGAATAGGATGATTCAGAAGGAGAAATGATGCCCATGCGTAGCATATCCTTAAGTTCACTATCCACCTGAGATCTGTAGTGTAAGGGTATAGTATACGGTCTGAGTTTGATAGGGTGATCATCAGTCAATGTAATATCATGAGAGATAACATCAGTGCGACCTGGAAGTTCAGTCAGCACATCAGAGAAAGATTCTAAAACAGCAAGAGCCTGTTCTCGATAACCAGAATCTAAATCAACTGATACAGTTACATCTCTCCAAGATTCGGAAGATGTTAAAGGCAGCAGAGGAAAATTAAAAGAAATATCGCTCGCTGTAGAATCATCAGATTCCACAACAGCTGACAAAGTCTGTCGAACTGGTTCATCAGAAATACTGTCTAAGATAGGTTCTAACTCTGCAGGGCGCTCCACATACAATTTTAACATATTAATGTGAAATGTTTTAACTTTGCCCCTTATGTCAATGGCATAATCTACATCAGTTTTCTTCTCAACCACCTTAAAAGGGCCCTGCCAGGAAATTAGCAGTTTATTTTCCTTGGTTGGAAGAAGTAGCCATACTTGTTCTCCTGGTAGGAACGAACGTAATTTTCGAGATTGGTTGCAGCGCACTCTCGACCTCTGTGAAGCATTACGTATCATACCTGATGCATAAGTACATGCATCTACAAGGCGTTGTCTGAGATCAATGACCAGTTCATAGCTGGTGCGGACAGTAACATCCTCCACTGATCCCAACAACAAATCCTTGAGTATGTGCATAGGACCTCTAGGGTTGGCACCATATACCAACTCAAATGGCGAAAAGCCAGTGCTCTCATGGGGCACTTCTCTGTAAGCAAATAAGACTGCTGGTAACATTCGGTCCCAGTCACGAGGACATGTCTCGGTGACTTTGCCTAACATCTGCTTCAACGAGCCATTGAAACGCTCGCAAACGCCATTGCTTTCCGGATGGTATGGGCTTGTGAACGAATGCTTAATTGCTAACATGTTCTCAATATCTTTCATCATTTGAGACATAAATTGAGTACCACGATCTGATAAGATTTCATCAGGAAATCCTATGCGACAAAAAATAACAAATAAAGCATCAGAGACAGCTGCTGAGGTGATAGTCTTCAATGGTATGGCCTCCGGCCAACGTGTACATAAGTCTATACACGTTAGGATATATCGATATCCTCTATCTGACATGACTGACATAGGACCAACTATGTCAATTGCAATCTTGGTGAAAGGCCGTAATGGCACATCAGTGACTTGTAAGGGTGCAGCGTGGTGCTTGCCCCTACGTGCTACCTTTTGACAAGTTGTACATGACCTGCAGTATAGCTTTACATCTTTGTTAACACAGGGCCAATAAAAATTTGAGGTGACACGAAACAGAGTACGCTTAATCCCCATATGACCAGCTAAAAGCGAGTCATGGGCAGTATTCAATACAATAGGTCTAAAACTCTTTGGAATAACTACCTGTCTCCTGACTAAAACATAGTTGTCAAAGCATCTAGTCAGTACTGAGTTTTTAAATTCAAACCAGTAACGTGAAGTTTTTGTCTTCTTCACATGCTTGCTCTCTGCTAGAGCAAACAATGGTTGCAAAGCAACATCTTCGCGCTGTTTGGCAGCGAACGACTGGGGGGAAACATTCTGAACATTCTGAAGAGTTGCTCTCTCACTAAATGGTATAGCTGGCTCTGCCTTGGATTCAGCAGCATGCTGGGCCCTAGTGACTACAGCGTTAGCCAACATTGGGTGAGATTCAACCCATTTATGTATCTCCTCTGGGGAGCAATCCTTAATACCTGGTATATTACCAAGGATAATGTCTGATACTGGTTCATCAAGGACACATGCCCTTACCTTACCTGTAAAGAAGGGTGTGGCAATATCTATTTCTGCCACTGGGTAACACTCTATACTCCCACCAAATGTTATGCACTTCACTGTTTTACCAGTAAAGGCAGATTCATCAATTAGCGATCTACGGACTCCGACAGTGGTACAGCCAGAATCACGAAGGACACTTACATGCCTGTTATACAGAAAACCAGTATATAACGTGAGGCGTCCCACGTTCTCACAAGATGACATAGCAGGTAGAGCATGCCCGCAGATCAATCTGGGCTGTGAACCAGGTTGGAATAAAGATTTGCATCCATAACAATTTTCATCATTAAGTGAGCTAACAATACATGCATTGGCATGGTCGGCTCCCTTCTCATCATTCTTCTTTGCAGTTACACATGCATTACCCTTCTCATGATTGCTATTGTCATTATGCCCACAGTGTTTGTTAGTGCTGTTTCCATAATATTTCTTATAAGTTCTATTCCTAGCACATGACCAACATCTGCCATTATTCCTATTACCACTGTAGGATGCATTGTCTTGTGTGGGTCTATGATCCATCCGTTTGTGATGCATTTCCTCATTACGGCTAGAATTCTGCCGCCACTGACCTTGGTTTGAATAACCATAGTCTCGCCTCTGTGGGAAGTTAGATGGTGACCTCTGCCTTGGGAAGTTATATTTTCCTCGGTAGTTGGATCTATAACTTTGCCTTACTCTGCTGTCCACACTCTGTGATCGAGGTCTATGACCACCATCTCTAAAGTCATGACGAGCCACACATACTGGGAGTGCGTCCTTTATAGTTGGTTTGTGAACCTCTTTATCTGGGTGAGCTGTCATATATTGTCTCCCAAGTATCTCCATTGCCTCAAGGTCTTTCGGTTTTCTTTCTTGAAAAAATGAGGCAAGATCGGTGCTACATGCCGACAACACCTTGTCACGTAACATTAGATCAAGTAAGCCAGTGAAGGTCTTATCAATTCCGGACAATTCTATCCATCTTTTAGAATATAATTTTATTAATGAGATAAATTCTCCAAAGTCAGCTTTCCTGCTAGGCAGACAGGAATGAAATTTATCACGGAATCCTGCTTCTGTAAGCTGAAATTTACGTAGCAATGTCTCCTTGACAACATCGTAGTCTTCTCTACTACCGCTGTCCAGAGCAAAATAAGCCTGTAGAGCGTCCGCTGTTAAAAAATCGCATAATGTTGCACTCCATTGACCCTTGGGGATCTTCAACGCACTGACCTTGAGCTCAAAACGTTGTAAGAAACTATCGACGCAGTCGATTTTTTGGTTGAAATTAGGCAATCGTATCCGGTTTGTGGTCACAGGTGTACTAGATGATGTGTTTGGAGCGTCCAACTCCACTTTTCTTAGGGCGACAGCAACATCTATATCTTTCTGAATACGCAATTTCTCTATCTCCAAATCAGTTGCTTTCTGAGCAGTTGCAGCAGCTAATCTTAATTTTTCTTGCTCAGCGTCAATCTTTAATTTTTCTTGCTCAGCGTCAATCTTTAGTTTTTCTTGCTCAGCGTCAATCTTTAGTTTTTCTAGCGCAAGAGCTTGTGCATGATCTTTTTCTTTCTCTTCCATCTTCATTCTCTCATTCTCTCCATTTCTCCTTTTGTTCTAACTTGTCCTTCTCCAAATCTTGTGTCTTTTTCTTCTCATCATGTTCTAACTGAAGACGTTTTAATTCACGTTCATTCTGTCTTTCAATTCTTGCATTATAGCTGTCAAATTGTGCAGTAGCAAACGCCTCTAGTTCCGCTCCTGATTTATTAAATTTAATCCCAATTTCTATAAAGTCCTGAAAGGAAGACATGGTTTCCTACCAGAAACTACTTTCTGTTCAAAATATAGTGATATTTATAATGATGAACAATACAAAACTCAATACCTATGTAAGTCGTACAAACCCACCAAGGACATAATTAGAATGTGTTAAATTATGGTGATATTGTTAATGAACACTGCAGTGCTCAATACATGTTATAATTAAAAGAAGAAAAAAATATGCAAAATTATGCCATGTATATCAATGGGTCCAGACAAATGTACAATGAAAAGATGAAGGCAATGATGTCAATGACAATGATGATGATGATGATGGTATATTTTCAAATACAACACACACAAAAACAAATTAAAATTAACTAAAATAAGACAACAAAAACAATATTCTATATTAACATGTAAAAAAAATAATAATTATTAGACACTACAAATAATTCACAACTAAAACGAAACAACCGTCACATTAACAACTAAAGAGAAGAAGGTATAGAAAGCACTATTACAACAACTGACAATGTGAGACATATATACGAAACAATAACAAAACGTGATACCTAACACCACATCTAAACAAAAATGAAATGTTCGCAATGCAAAAAAGGACTATCAGTATGAATGCGTCAAAGCGCTAAAATTCCTTAAATGCAAACCTCACATAAACCTATAGAAAATCACCTTTCATCATACTTCCGAAGATGAATGAAAAAAAAATGATACCTAAAAAAAAAAAAAAAAAAAAAAAAATTGGCAACACTGAACATATAGAATAGAAAAAAAAAATAGCAAAGATGGAGCACGCTATGAAAGCACAAGATGTTTTAAACAAGCTTTTAAAATGAAGCTAAACGTATCGTAAAATGCAGACTAAAGTGTTTTGGTCTGAACACGGCGTAATTTAGTTTACACTGTCTCGCATGAATCAGGAACACTAAGCCAAAATAGAAACTATAGTTCTGAAAACTTGTTTTATAATATGTCGTCTGGTCGAACTATTTTATTTATTTCTTAATAATAAGGTCCGTAAAGTTTCTTTTATAGATTTATAAATGTTAGTACACGTATGGTCCCTGAAAGCCTTCAATGTTTTTGGAAAAATAGGTACTTCGTTTGTCTTTAAAATATTCCATCAACAGAAATCATGCGTGTTTGTTGACGTAAATTCCTGCTGCCGTTAAAGGTCACGGGGCGTGGCTAATTTGCCGCAGTGCGTCGAAAAGTTTCGCTTTGTACGGGAAGTTCATTTGCGCGATTGCTGGTTTCACCGCAGTGTTTGCAAAAAGGTTAGTTTGCACGAAAGTTCATTTACACGAACAAAAAGTCATTGTTATACAGCGCAGCACTTCAAAATAGCTTAAAACACGTTGCCTTAAAAGTGCATCTGAACTCCTGTTTTATGTTCACTCATATTATAGTTCAATTGATGCAAATGCATTTTAGATAAACTTGGTGCACATAATTAATTCAGGCACAATGGCTTGGCTACCCATCTGTTGAGCCCATCTGTTGGGGGTGTGTGGTTTATTTATATTTTTCGTGCTTATTCCTGCCTTTTGCGTTTGCACGACTGTTTGTTTGTATCCCATATAGATAGGAATGTGATGTCCAGGGTTCTCTCTTTATGTGCCTGGCGAATAAACATTAATTCTTAGTATTAACTTACTTTGTGCACACATCTCTTTCTCCAATGAAAGTAATAATAACTGAGTGACGGTTCTGTAACTTTAATACACATTACAACGAACTTCACATTAGACCCATTGATGTGGTCAGGCAATAAGAACACAATCAAGATTAATAATAATAATAATAATAGTCACTCATTTGCATGAACAATTATGAATGTTAAATATGCCATACAGTAGAATACTTCCATGTAAAAACAGGAATATACATTAGGGCTTTCCACACACGCCCAAACATACATCTGTGCCGCCTAACGGCTGGTCACTCAGTGCCCACTTCGCTAACTCTCGTTTTTTTACCTGCCTTGTTAGCAAAACTTTCACAGCCAGTCTCATCACGTGACATAGAGTGGCTATTTGGGTGAAATGGCAAAGTGCCAAACTCGGCGTTAAAATTAATGCATTTTCTACTCCCAACAGTTACCTATATGTAAACATTTAACACCGTCTCATCACGGTTAGCAGAGAAAAAAAAAGTGATGATGGTGAAAGACAATTCACACACGCACACACAGATGAGATATAAATGATGTAGTTAATTAACTATGAGAATGAAACTATGTGAAGAGTGAGGTGATGATGTGATATATTAAGTGTTACCACAATGATGTCCAATCTGCACTGTCTATGTGTCTCTTAATACTCCTCCCCTGTATGATGATACACAGGTATGCGTAGACTGTCCAAGGTAGGTGCATGGTATGTTGTGTGCGTTATCTCCAAGACGAGGACGTACTGATGAAGATTTTTGTTGTAATGAGAACTTTGACGATATACAGTACTTCATTGTTTGGCAATATCTCTGTAACGTTGACAGACCGTTGACAGTTGCCTTATGAAAATGCTGTCTAATTTCTGAAAGGTACTGGCTAGACTAGAGATCTTCACAAAATGATTTTGGTATGTAAACTCATCAACTTGAGTATGTACTCTTGATTCATAAATTATGCTTTGGAGTGAGTGGCACTTGATATCTGTATATGCGACTCAACTTGTGACTACTACTTCTTCTTCAAGTACCGTGCCTAGTGGCGTAAGAGATCATGTCAACTTCCTGTCTCCAGTACAATTGATCAATTCTGCTGTATGACGTCTTTCCATGCCACGATGTCAAACTGTTCAGTATTTGTTCTCTTTGTCTTCCCCTATCTCTTTTTCCTTCAATCTTACTTGTTGTTACGATATATTCCAGCTTTCCTCTTCTCATAACATGCCCCCAAAAAGTGGATTCCTTCTTTCTAACTTGTGAAATAAGTTTCCTTTTGCGCATTGGCCTCTTTCAGGACATCCTCATTACTCTTTTTGGCTGGCCATGGTATTTTTAACATTCTTCTGTAAAACCACATCTCTGTTGCCTCTAGTGTCATCCCTATTTGCTTACTAATTGTCCATGACTCGCTCCCATATGTCAGGATTGGTTCTATATAACAATGAAGAACTCTCTTTCTTACTTCCAATGACAAAGAATTGTTGCATAAAATACTCTTCATTTTATACAATGCTGCTTTTGCCTGAGCTATTCTGCTCTTCACTTCTGAGATGCTCTTCCATCCGTTGTTATTAATATGCACAGGTATTTGAATTTATTGACTTGTTTTAAAACGGTTCGGGGGTCAGAGTGGCTAAGAGGTATGGCGTCCGCCTCAAGTTCTAGAAGTACAGGGTTCGATTCCCAGTTGAGGGAATATAATTTCAGAACCACTGGTCCTAATGATGTCATACTTCCCCCCTGGTTTCCTGGGTAGTGAGATCGGATGCCTAGCCTCCTCGAATAAGGGCGAAAAAATAGGAGGTCCCATGTGCAAGTTGCAAACGTTAAAAATCCCTCGGCAGTTAGAAATCGTAAAGAGTAGGCCTATCAGGCCGCTACCCTGGCAAGATTTATAAATTAGAAACCTACCCACCACAAAAATATTTATAGAATGTGTGATTCCTATTTACACACATTGGGATTCTCGCCATGCTACGGAGTTCGTGCACTGTGCTGAGATCAACCTTGTGTGATCTAAGGGAGGAGATCGGAGTACTGATGGAGTTGTCGGTGTGCAATGAGGATAATCCTTCAAAGCAAACTAAACCAAAACGGTTCCATTTACTTTGATAGTGCATTCTGGGGAAGCCCTTTTCTTTTGAGACGACCATTTCTTCTGTCTTTTTGCTATTAAGGCTAAGGCCTTTATTTTCACTTTCTATCACTATTGTATCGACCATTTCCTGCAGCTCCTTTTCACTTTTTGCTATTAAGACTGTATCATCAGCGTATCTCAAGTTTATATTATGTGCGCCGAATGATATTCCAGGCATGTCCTCTAGAGATCTCATTATTTTTTCACTGTACAGATTGAACAGATCAGGTGACAGCACACATCCCTGCCTGGCACCCTATTTTACGTTCTGAAATGTTTCTATTTGGTTGCTAATTCTTACAGCTGCTGTTTGTTGCCTGTACATTTTCTTTATTATCCTCAAGTCTTTACCATCGATGTTGATGCTTTCTAACATTTTGAGAATTTCCTCATGTTTCACTTTGTCAAATGCCTTAGTGTAATCTATAAAGCACAAGTACAAATCTGTCGTCACCTCTGTGGCTCTTTCTGTTAATGTTCTTATAATATATATAGCATTGTTTGTGCCGTTACAGTATTTTGTTATCGCTTCTACTCCAAATTCTCCTAAAGCTTCCATTTCCTCTATTACATTATCTGGGGAAGGAACCTGTCCTCCTACCAGGCGCGCCAACTTTGTGGTGGATGTTGAGTGGCCTCTAGATATAGAGGTTAGCTCTGAATACTGAATAATCAGCCGTGAACCAAAACAGGGTGTTGTCACCGAGGGCGAGGTGGGACAGTTGCGAGGGACAGCTGTCTGTATCAAATCACCTCTGAAGCTTTATGATGTGATAACCAGTGAGCTGGAGACGCTTTAACCTCTTCCCTCCCCACTGCCTTGTGGGTTTGACTTTTTAGTCAGAGGATAGCGGAGACAACCGTACAAAAACTGACGGAAAGCAACGGGAAACTACCGTCGTATTATCCCTTGTATAATCATGAATCAAAACAACTTCCTCGTAAAAGACGACGTTAAGGGGGATTCCAGAGGAGTGACCTCGCCTGGTATGGAGCATCACGTGCCACAGGTGATACCCGATCGTCATCAAGCTACTGTTAGCAAAATTAGAATGAAATATAAGTTAAATATAGGAACTTGGAATGTCAGGACACTAATGCAGACTGGAAAATTAGATAACATCAAGATGGAAATGGAAAGAATGAATGTAAACGTATAAGGGCTATGTGAAATACGATATACCGGAACAGGTGAAATGTATTCTGACAATTACAAAATAATTTATTCTGGAGGAAATAAACATGAAAGAGGAGTAGGCATACTATTAGATGCAGAAAGGGCAAGAACAGTAAAGGGATTTTGGGCAATATCAGATCGAGTCCTGTTAGTTAAACGGAGTGGCAGACTGATTGATATAAATTTTAAACAAATATATGCCCCAACAGCAGATAGTACAGAAGAAGAAATAGACACATTTTACAATGAACTGTATATGGCAGTGACTCAGTGTAAATTTCATGAGACAGCTGTTATACTTGGAGACTTCAATGCAAAGGTTGGAAATGAAAACATTGATTATACGACTGGTGGTTATGGCCTGGGAGAAAGAAATGAGAGAGGTTACAGACTGATAGAGTGGGCAAGAACGCATGATATGATAGTAGGAAAGACCTGGTTTAAGCAGCATCCTAGACGCCTTTCGATGTGGAAAAGTCCAGGAAACAATGTTCATAATCAGATTGACTACATACTGATATGCAGAAGATTTAGAAACAGTTTAAAATCTGTGAAAACTAGGCCAGGAGCAGACTGCAATAGCAATCATGTGGCAGTAATAGGAAACTTAGAATAATATTGAAGAAAGTAAAGCGAGCTTCAAACAACATCAAGTTAAACTTAGCCTTACTTAAATCAGGTAAGGAAATGAGTGAAAAATACAACATTACAATACAGAATAGGTACAATGCAATAGAAAAAATACAGAGTATAGATGAACAGTGGAAATGCTAAAGGAATCAATACATCAAACATCAAAAGAAATCGTACCAGAAGTAAAGAGAACTGCAAAGAAGAAGTGGATGACAGATGAAATCTTAAAACTGATGGATGCAAGGAGGGAGAAGAAGCAAGACAACGAAGAATATGACAGACTAAAAAAGGAAATAGTAAACAAATGTAAAACAGCAAAAGAAGCATGGCTAAACCAGAAGTGCAGAGAGCTTGAAGTGCAGAAGACACAAAATCAATGTACAAGCAAATAAATGAGTAAACATGCAGAAGGACACAAACAGTCACTGACTTTTTGAAATCAAAAGAAGGAACATTGTTAATGGGTCATGAGAACATGATAGACAGGTGGACAGATCAAGATAAATGAAGAGCTCATGAGAGAAGATAAACAACCCACCTACCTCGGAGTTACATTCGATGATAGGCTGACATGGAAGCAGCACATCAACAAGGCAGCAACAAAGGCCAAGAGGAAGTTAGCGATCCTGAGAAAACTAAGTGGAACCACATGGGGAGCCAGCGGGAAAAATACTTAGTAAAGTTTACCAGCAGGGCATACGACCACACCTGGAATATGGGTCAGCTGCGTGGTGTCCAGCATCAAACACCACATTACAAGAGCTAGATAAGGTGCAAAACCAGGCGCTTAGGGTCATCACGGGGGCAATGAAATCAACGCCTATAGTGGAGATGGAGAAAATGGGGAGGATACAAGCACTGAGAGAACGCAGAGACACGAAAGTGCTAACACAGGCAGAAAAGTTCCTCTGCATGCCAAGCCATCCAATGAAGGACAGATTCCAAAACCTAGCAACGGGGCGATTGAAAAGAAGCAGCTTCATCCACCAGGCCAAACGATTTCGTAGACAAACCTGAGACCTGCCTGAAGTTGACAGCCCCCTAAAGTCTGTGCCAGAACAAACCCCTTGGAGAGAAGAGCCTGGATTACCAATACACATCCAGACAAAAGTGAAAGGAATATTCGACAGGATGAACAGAACAACGTGCAACGTAGGACAGTCATTCTCAGTTTCCTGGAAGATGAATACCCACAGGACCTCTGGGTCCGAGTATACACGGATTGGTCAGCACAGAATGCAGTCAAGAATGGAGGAGCAGGAGTGTACATAGAATACCCAAACAACACTAGGGATACGGTCAGAGTACCAATGGGGAAATTCTGTAACAACTATGATGCAGAAATCCAGGCAATCAAGGTGGCAACTGAGAAACTGTTGAACACCAATCTCGGTCCACAGCCTGTGGTATTCCTGACAGATGCAAGATCAGCACTCCAAGCACTTCAGTCCAGAAAATTGCCAGGTATACAAGCCCTACTTTCTGAACTGTGCAACCAGTGCAGGGTCGCCATGCAATGGATACCGTCTCATTGTGGAATGCCAGGAAACGAGAGAACAGACCGACTGGCTAAAGAAGGTGCTGCAGACGAGCAACCGGATGTACCAGTTACGTACCATCAGAAGAAAAAGATGATCAAATCAATCAGAAAGCCACCAACACCAAAGCAGGATGACTACCAAGCTATGAACAGATCAGAACAAATTGTCATTCTGCGCCTCAGAACAGGACACAACCGACTCCGCAGCCACATGTATACAAAATTCAAGATTGGCAATTCAGCCATGTGTACATGTGGACAGGCACCCCAGACTGCGGAGCACGTACTTCAAGATTGCCCCGAATATGATATATTGAGGCAAACCCACTGGCCCAGAGAAACAACACTGGAAGGAAAACTATACGGACCTCTGTATGAACTACAAAAGACAGTAAGTTTATACAAGAAACAACATAGCAGATATAGACAATATATTTGAAGCGAACGAAAGAAGAAGAAGAAGGTGGACAGAATACACCAAGGAGCTGTATGTTGATTAAAGACCAGATATTAACGACCAGGACAGTTGTGAAGGACCTCCAATACTTGTAGCAGAGGTAGATGATGCCATGCACCACATGAAGAACTTGTGACTATGGAATCATGATTCATATAATGCGCTCTTGAGTGAGTTGAACTCGCTAGCTGTATATGCGAATCATCTTGAAATATGGAATCTTGAAAAATACGCTCTTGTGAGTGAGTTGAGCTTGATATAAATATGATAATCAACCATTGCGTGCTTTAGCTTGACTCAGGCGGTAAGCTGCTGAGTGAGTTGAACTTGATGTAAATATGAGAACCAACTTCTGAGCACTTGATAACAGGTGAATAAAATGTCTGCGCATCCACCGTTTAAAAACGTGGACAAGAAATCTTCCCTTTAACTTATGAAGTGAAGGATGTCATATTTTGTGAATTCTGCTCTCTGGACGTACACTTTACTAGCTTCTTTCCGGTTAGACGCCAAACACGTAATGTGTAGACTTAGGCTTCTGTTTGACTCCTTTTCCCTTCGCAAATTCCTTAAGAACACTATAAACTCCACACATAAGAATTAAATATCCACACATGAATGAACAAGTTTACTCACGCTAAGCTCTGGGAAAATCTTCTGCCCCACAATGTTGGAAACGTCGTACTGATTTCATCGCGCCCTCTGATTATATCTCTGGGTGCGAATGTGTTCCGACATTGGATGTGTGACGTATAACTCCGCCTACAAACCAATCGCCAAGAGTCCATCTGGTCGCCTAGACCTTGGCTCTCTCTTGTCCCCTGTCAGTGCGTGTTACTGGCTAAAAAAGGAGTGGGCTCTCGCCACAAATTTTAAATGCCGTGCTGCATGTCCGTTTTGCAAGACAAACAGGTGTTTGTTGATTGGCCGGCTAATGCAGAAACCCACGACGCCGCTGTCACAAAGCTTTCTGTCTTTTGGTTGCTTCCCGTTGTGGTGAAGTGGAATGTTATAAATATTTATAGGGGACTTAGTGTACTGACTGAGATCAGCTGTGAAGGTATATATATATCTAATGAGAGTAGTGTATTATATATAACCTTACTTGCTGCCACATATGTATACCTCAGTCAGAATTATTCTGGAATAGTGTGATGACTACGTTATATGTCTAGGGTATGTGTATGATGAAGTGTAAGTCAAAACAACAACAGACAGATAAACAATTTAATCCATTCCACTACACTTGACAACACTGTGACACTCACATACATAAAACACTCTACAAGGATATCTTAAAGGAGTCACTGATAACTTTTCAAATAACAATATGTATTCATTGCTGTCATGAATGTATATGTGTCCTGATTCAAATACAAAGGAACCAGGAATCACAATCAATTTTAATTACAAGTTATATGTACAGAATTTATTAATATGAATCTTGTAGTGACATCTATTTTTAATAGTATCCTATGTGTGTTAGTTGTGTAGTAGTAATATGAGGTAATACTGGTTTTGTTTTGTTCAAGCTCTGTTGGTATTTGTCATCATGACTTCAATAGTTTGTCTTTATTGGAACTAGTATTGGAGATGTTCTCAGTTCCTGATATTAAAACAATTAAATTCCCCTCTTAATTGTATTTTACACTGTCATTTTAAGATGGGGGTACATAATGTTGAGCTCAGCTGGCCACATCAGCTTATCTTGCGTGATGGCGGCAGGAAAAGACTCCTCTGCTCGATTTCTCCCCTGGGCTCTGGAGACACCTCACTGATAGCTAAATGGACCAAGGAGTATGCTGTCCGACTCTGGATTCAGCAAAGCTCTGACCAGGTGCTGCTCAATAACTTTAAGACCACGGTCCCTGAAAACAAGAAGGATGTACCTTCTACGTCATAACTAATTTATACTCTCTTTCTACACTGAGCACAATACATCACAAACATTGAGTTCAGAGCGTTAGGCCAACTGTCAGCTTCATCTGAAATACTTTATACCAGTATTTCCCTCCCTAATGGTTACTACGCCTCTGCAATTCCAGCATTATTTCTGTCTAATCAATAATCTAGGTGTCAGTGTACTGTTTGGCCATTCCATGCAGTTTTACTTTCCTCCGACACCTTCTGTTCAGGCTGGAGCATTATAGGCTTTACATCATGTTCGCTACTGAACTACACATATATACAGGCATAAATTAACAATTTACATTCAATTTTCATTAAAAGATATTGAATATTTCAAGCTTACCACAATTCATAGAATAATAAACAGTTTCGTTGACTGGCAATGAATATAGCACAACTCCGATCTGCCGATGTCCCAGGCTTTATTTTATAACAAATATACACTGGTGCTCAACGTACTGCTTCTTAGTAGGATTATTACAAGATGTGGCAATGAACAGACACTCTGAATCAAGTATATTCGCAGCTCTACCCAATGAAACCACGTCCACACATCTTTTCAAAAAAGTACCCCTTCTATTCGTTTCCCATAACAACACAAGATAGTATTTATAGCCCGACCAATCGTGTTTAGTCTTATATTTGTTGCGCTCCAATCAATTTGGAGTTAACATGGTAGGCTATTTCCGTAACGTAAGGTTTTTTCAAACACGTTATAAAAAAATTTTATGAGCAGAAATGATTTCATGCTGTCAGGCACCCCCACTATTTTATTTTGGTTATAATTTGGTAATTCCTAGACTATTTGCGTAACGTTTTACATATTTTTTTGTCAGCAAGCCCTAAGGAACCCAAATATACAAATTTAAAAGAGCTAAGTGGCTGCGTTCAAAATATGCAATTTCTTCTACCTCCTGTTTCGAAGATGTGCTGTCTGGGTACTGTAATGTTTTCAAACGTAAACCCATCTAATGTCATCTTTTCTAATAAGCGTTTTTCAGGATTTTAAAACCTAACTCTGGGAAGGTTAGTGTTTTTATCACTGTCCGTCTGAAAAAAAAAGTTAGTGCATGTGGCCTTACACGCGTGATAGTAGTAATTGTGTATCGCGCGACGCGAGTTTAGTGTTGCATGTGTCCTTGCTTTCATTCGCCCCTCTCTCTCTCCTGCTTTATCTGTCTTTTTAGTTACGCCGTGTATAAAATGGAATGAATGAGATATTAAATTTAGGTCATTGATCAGCGTGCGTATCTCAAGTTTAGTACACGTTTCATTGAAGAAAGCGGGTAATAATATAGTAGGCTTTTACTATCAACGTGAAAGCGTTACAATTTGCAGACGAATGAGAACACAAGGGGATTTTGCGTACAGTCATTGTGACAGCACTGTTTCTTTTACCATTTCTCTTTCCTTTATTAAATGTATTTGTTAGGCTTTATATTTACCTGATAATTTATATATGTGGATTAGAATATTTCACGACACCCGTGTCATTCTCTGCGCGCAATCTTTTAATCTCTCTATCCACTTTCTGCGTTTCACGAGTCCTTTGTTGTCCATTGGCCGGTTGTCATTGTTTCCAATGTGGTACGACTTGGGTTTGTTTAAACAGGGGATTAGCAATGAAAATAGTTTTCTGTACAGTATTGCCCAGCCGGGCGTTTCCCAAAGTTAAACAATACTCAGCGTGGCTTGAAGGAGCCGCGGTAGCGCAGTGGTTAGTGCACTGGCTTCCTAGCTCGGTGGTCCATGGTTCGATCCCCAGTTGAGGTGGGATTTTTTAAACCGCAAACGGCTCCGGGGTCGACCAGCCTCATGAATTGGGTACCAGAGCAACTCTGAAAAGGTTAAGGCGGCCGACGTGATGCTGACCACATCACCCCTAGTGTGCCGATGGTCAAGAAAATATGGACCTAACACATATTCTCAATAATCCTCAATTGGCGTGTAACGGGATTGGCATGTCTCGTGATTTTACACGGGGAATTAGATATCAGAGAATTTGTTCTATGCCCATTTCGCATGTGTGTTTCACAAGATAACTCAAGGTGGGGGGAGGAGAGAGAACGAAATCACAGGCGTGTAAAGTTAATCTTTAGATACAACTCGTGATTAAGAAAGATTACTTTAACCACGATTAAAGAGCAAAATGTGGGAGAAATTAAAACAAGAATGATGTTGGAAAAGATAGAGCGATACAAATAGACATACTATACGACACCATCATAACACCAATTTTTAAAAATGGTGACAACCGACAATGTGGAAACCATAGAGGCATATCCCTTCTCAGTGTCCCTGGTAAAACCTACTCTAGAATCCTGGAGCAGAGACTTAGACGCCTAGGTGAGCCACAAATGGATGAGGTCCAGTGTGGCTTCCGAGCAAACCGAAGTACTCAAGACGTAATCTTCTCACTCAAACAGCTGAGTGAAAAGGCCCTTTAATATAAGAGCGAGATCCATCTTTGTTTCTTAGATCTGGAAAAGGCGTTTGACAGGTCCCCCGGAGTAAACTTTGGGACTGTTTGGCAAGAAAGAACATTTCAGCACGTCTGAATTCATGCTATACAGAGCTTCTTCAAGTCTTGCAGAAATTATGTGAGGACTGCAAACTATAAGTCAGAGTTCAGGACCACCACTGGTGTAAAACAAGGTGATATCCTGTCACCTTATATTTTCATACTCCTCATGGACGATGTTATCAAGACATGTAAGGAGAGGACAAGAAAGTATTAACTGGGGTACTGGAAGATGAGACAGGTCTGTATTTCAGAGTTGGCAATTTCTGACGATGTTGCCCTGATTGCTAAATCAGAGGCACATCGTCAATCCAACCTGCAAGTCTGGAACGAAGAGCTGGAGAAGAGAGGGATGGTCATCGACAGCTCTAAAACAAAAACCATGGTGATATCGCGAGAGGAAAGAAGGTATTAGATTAAGCTGGGAGAAAAGGTCCTGGAGCTTTTCAACCACTTTAAATGCCTCGGAGCTGTCATATACCTGAAGGGAGGCATCAAAGAAGAGTTGGCTACCCGAAGAGCAGCAGATGGGAGACTTTTCAGGCCATAAATCGAAGATTCCTCAGCAAAAGAGAAGTTGGTAAGAAGACGAAGATGGCTGTATACCGCTCCACCTATGTCCCAGTCTTGACGTATGGATGCGAGTGATGGGCAATGACTACAACCCACAAAAGCCAGATCCAAACCTCAGACATGAGGTATCTGAGAAAGGTGGTTGAAGTAACAAGTAGAGACATGGCCCGCAACCAGACGATACGTCAAGGCCTAAACCCAACCGCTGCAGACCGAAGTAGAACAGTCCCAACTAAGATGGTTTGGCCATGTCTGCTGAATGAGAAAAGATCGGCTACCACGACAAGCATGGGAAACTAAGAGCCAGGGATCCAGACCTCAAGGACGACCCAGAGTCCGCTGGGAGGACAACATTAGACAGTCTTTGAAGGACCGAGGACTAGAATGGAACCAAGCCAGGAGGAAGACAGCCGACAGGATAGTATTTCGCTCTCTCTTCCAAACCTCTACACCTCACGGTAGAAGAGGAACGACTAAGTAAGTAAGTAAGGTATGAACGCTTTATGTATCAAAATATGTTATAAACGAGTAAGTAAACCCATCAAAAAGTATGACGGGAGAAGAATTACGGCCGACATATTAAACTTTGATAACGGCTGCATGTATAGAAGACTGAGATATGAGGATAGGTAAATAGTGTTTGATTTGACTAATTACTAAACAGCTCCTTAATCACAATATTCATTTTCTCAATGTGCGGTTATGTTTAAAATTTTTGCCTCGGTACATCGTTTCCGTAATACATACTTTAAGAGTGTCTGGGTTCCTTCTTTGAGCGTTTGAACAAAACGTTGACAATGGACAACAATGGCTTCAGGTACGTCTAGATGATCAAATGATTGTCCTGATGCTTTGATGATGGCAAACACTAAAATCCCAAGACACCGACGAAGTCTCAAGATATCAGGAAAGCTGGTGTCGCTTGACTCTTAATTGGTGCATGGAATGAAATTTTGTCGACCGTAATTACTGCCTGTGATAATTTTTTTAACTTTTTTTTTTTTTTTTTTTTTGCTTTGGAAAAAAAAAAAAAAACAGAAATCAGCTCTCTGTCTTAATGTTACAGGTAAAAAAAAAAAAAGAATCACACAAATGTATTGGGTGGATCGTTTGTTCCGAAATTAAATTATTCATCTTCTCTGACATATCTTGACGGGTTCCTTGCGAAGAGATCTGTAAATTCCGGAAGAAAATACTATTGGTCTCTATGTGGGATGGTCCAATTCGGTGTTCAAGATAGCTTTTATTCAAAGAACAGTGCATTGCGCACCGTTTCGTTATTTCCGCGACAAACTAATGCGAATGTTTCTAAAACACTGGCCAATGCACCATGACAAGCTTGAAAGGCAATTTGTTCTCTTAATGGCTGTTCAAAATAGATTTCATTCAATGCTCGTGCAGTGCGCGCCGTTTCCGTATTTTCCCGAAAAAGCTGCTGCGATTGTTTTAAACGAACATTACCATGATAACTCTTTATGGGGACGATTAGTCAAACAGACCTGGTTCGAAAACAGATCGCATTACGCTTCTGTTTACCTGGTTGTAAAAATGGGTAACCTGACTCTTGAGTTACCTAGATCGATTCCCCAGTGAGCTCGTCATTTCTATTACTTGTTCTGTTGTCTACTGCTCTGATTCTTTCTGTTTTACGAGTGTCTGCTGTTTACTTGCGTCCGATTGACAGAGTAGTTTGACCGCTGGTCTCTCACGGCAAATATGCCGGGTTGGATTCACGGTATCGACACGCTCCAATCTACCCAGCTATAAATGGGTACCTGAATTTCCCTAGAATTAGGGAAGTAAAAAAGCAGCAAAGAAGCGAACTGGTCACCCCACAAGTCGATGCTGGGCCTACTGTAGTGAAGTCTTTAACACTTCAGTCCCCTACGGCAGTGTCTGCTATGAGACTACCTTTACCTGCTATGAGACTACCTTTACCTGCTATGAGACTACCTTTACCTGCTATGAGACTACCTTTACCTGCTATGGGACTACCTTTACCTGATATGGGACTGCCTTTACCTGCTATGAGACTACCTTTACCTGCTATGAGACTACCTTTACCTGCTATGAGACTACCTTTACCTGCTAATACACTACCTTTACCTGCTATGAGACTACCTTTACCTGCTATGAGACTACCTTTACCTGCTATGAGACTACCTTTACCTGCTATGAGACTACCTTTACCTGCTATGAGACTACCTTTACCTGCTATGAGACTACCTTTACCTGCTATGAGACTACCTTTACCTGCTATGAGACTACCTTTACCTGCTATGATACTACCTTTACCTGCTATGAGACTACCTTTACCTGCTATGGGACTACCTTTACCTGATATGGGACTGCCTTTACCTGCTATGAGACTACCTTTACCTGCTATGATACTACCTTTACCTGCTATGAGACTACCTTTACCTGCTATTCGTTTAATATTTGAGTTAGGGAAAGCAAGGGGAACCGGCCACTCCGCCATCATCAAAAAGACACCTACTGTAGCTAAAGTCTGTCTAACACTTTACTGCCCCGTGGAAGTATCTACTGAGTTACTACATTAACCTTTTATTAGTCCACTGGCGGACTGGCAAGATGGTCTTGGCGGGCTAAAGTTTCCAAGACACTGTTCTGCTTTTCAGCACATCATCATCATAACCCTCCACTCCCAAAGGAGTATAGGCCTTCAACAAACACATGCCAAGTCCTCCTGTCACGTGCCATCATCTCAAGTTCTGTCCACGTTCTCCTCATCATTTTCACCTCTGTTTCCAGCTCTCTTCTCCATGTGATTCTTGGTCTACCTCTGCCATTTCAGCACATGCCAAGCATTTTTTTCTTTGTTGCTGTTACATTGTAAATAAATATAGGTAATTAATAGGCAGTTGTTTGATACAAAGCAGGACACCAGACAACAGAAAAGAAATGTAAATGATAGGCTTCCCGGGAATACAAACCGAGGATCATCCAAACGGATCCATCGCCTTGCTGTGAAAGTAAAATCGTGAAAGTCAGTTTTGCACCTGTTACGTTATATGTTTTTATGTCTTTAAAAAAAATATCTGTAATTATAAAATTACTAGTGTGAAAGCCCGTCATAAGACGGGAATTAAATTGAAAAGCACCAAAACCTAACGGCAATTTTACTTATTCAAAAGTATTAAAAAAACACCAAAATAATTTGTTTTACATCTGATGTTAAAAGTTTGAACTTGACAGAAGAGCATCTTGATTTTCTGTTGTTTTAATCTGGTACAACTTAAATCATGGATCTCCGCACGTTCCAGTAAAATTTTACTAATAATGTAGTTTTACACTCTTTAATATTAATATATTTTTAAGTCCTTTTTTTAATGAAAAAATACACCGATATAAGGGAACCAAATAATTTTGTACAAAGTATGAAAGAGAGATGTTAGTGGCACCGTCATTTGCGCATTGTTCTTTGGTAAGTGTTACTATTTTCGGGAGAGTACATATAAGGGAAACAATACAATTAATGTCTAACTTTCAATCAAAGTTGCATCCCTTAGCATTAGTGACAGAAAAGCTGAGATTTTATATATATTGAAATTTTGAAATCTTTGTCGGCGAAAATTCGTCTCAAAACATGTAATCTACGGTTGTAACGTTTTCCAGTGATGGAGGGTTTTAATGACGTTCTTGTTCTGAGAGTAGTTCTGTTGTTTCAGGTACATACAAACTGGAACTGTCTGCAGGCGAAAGTCCGGCTTTCCCTGTCATCATAATCTCATCATCATTACCAGTTATTGTTATCTCTTCATCGTATCACGTTGCGTTGTCACCACCACTACCGTCGCCAATACCATCGCTCCCCCCTCCCCCCACCACCGCTATCATCATCATCGATTTTTATAATCTTTTCATCATGTCACGTCCCATTATCACCACCACCACCATCATCATAACCGCCCATTATTATTATACTTTATGTGATGGTTTATGAAGTAGTTTCTTTCACACAATGAAATTGCTAGCCCCAAGCGCAATCCTCAGTAATCGACCTTTACTACATGCTTGTTATGGAGCAGTGATCCCGTAATTCCCCCCCCCCCCCCCCCCCCCCCCCCCCCCCATCTGTCCCGGGATCTACGTGGACGATCTTGGCTCATCTCATTCTTGCCATAATTATTCGATATCATACTATCATCATTGCCCAGCTGGCAGAGAGGATAGTAGCGATTCGCTGCCGTGGCTAGGCGGGAGGTGCCGTTCGATTCCCGGTAAGCCTATCACTTCTGTTGTTCTTCAGTTGTCTAGTCTTCTACTTCTTTATTTCTCACTGAGTGCCCGATAACATACCTTTGTATATTTATTTACTGTTTACAGGCCTTGGGTTTCCCTCCTTATTTATTTATACGTTTATCATCATTGCAGCAGGATAGTCGTTCAAAGCTGAACAAGTGAAGAACAAGTAGTGACAAATTCGCTTAAATGAGATGGAAGAGGCAAGAAGTACAGTTTTTGGTAGAGAGGCGAAAGAATGTATTGAGGACCAGAGGAAGTTACAACACTATGAGAGCGCATGTGTAAGAATTGTGAAACCGATTGTAGTTAGAACAGAACTACGGATTTTGTCGGCATGTTGAATGAGGTATCTAATTTGAGGTTGTATATGTCACCGTGGGGTTTGCCCAAGCATTATTCATGCAATTGTTAAGGTGAGGTAAACAGTTAGGACAGCTCACAAGAGAAAATAATAAATGAAAATAATAATATTGCTAACTGACAACGGTTCAGACTACCGGCTGACGTTAATTAATAGTGAGTGATTATCTTGAGTTGTAAATAGAAAGTTCGAGAACAAGAAAAAAAGGCTCGACCAATAAATTTAAGTAAAAAAGATTTGGGTCAGCGAATCAGAAGAGTGGCGAGAGAAGCACACCACGCGAAATGACCAGAGGTCATTAGATGATAGTGAGTCCTGGGTTGTGCTTCAGGAAGAAGGTGTGATCGCTGTGCGGACAAGATGAACCTTCTGTGGTTTTACAGATAGGGTTGATATGAAAATATATATTTAGATGTCCAGCCATCACTAGCCAGTGTTATTCTATCGGGAGATAGTATTTGTTTCTGTAGTTCACAGTTAAGGTGTATTTCTGAAAGGAGATCAGCGTTTATGCTGTGGTTTTTGTAAGTATTGAACTATGATTATATTTTACACAGAGTAGAATTTTGTTTACAGGAGAATCTTGCAGAAGCACGATTTGTCAGTTCATTACGAGAATTTTACGACTATATACTAAGAAAAACGGATGGTTATAACGACTATGTGTAAAGTAACCAAGAGGCTGTAAACATTTGAAGGAAACTAGAGATATTATAGAGGAGCCATATTGAACAAGGTTTGAAGTGTCCAGAATTGTATATGATTATCAAGAAAAAGTGAATGTCGACTTTTATAGAAGAACTTCCAATATGCTCTCTCATTAGTAAGTATCAGAATGGTGTACATACAATTATTTATGCATGAGATGAGTTTTGTTGCTAGGAACAGTTATAGAGACCTGTTTGACCAGTTCGTCGAGGAAGATATTTAAGTAACAAATAAAGTATGGAATGCTAATAAAGAGCATTGGTATATGAGAAAATAGGAGCAGGTTTTGGGAAGACTAAGGAAGTCTACGGAGAAAAGAATAAGTTAAAGAGGAATACGGAAGTTACGAGACATAGAGTTCATGTATGAGTTAACCTGAAGTACCAAAGACCCAGTAAAGGCTTCTATGAGAACTCTATCATTTGAATGACCCATTATACTTGTTGTTTTATTAAGTTATTAAAAGTTTTTGAAGGAACGGAATGAATTTGATTCCATCTTTATGAGTTGCTGATCGTATGCCATGTACATTTAAACTACCACTATACGAAGTCACTATTAACATCAAAGAAGGAACTGATCGAACCTGAAGTATACAAGAAAAGGATTAGAGTATCATCCAGGAATTTACACCTCTGGCGGAGATGGCCAGTAATGATATCAACTAAATAACTTGGAAGATAACTCAGAGAGAAAGAAAGAATAGATAAAAGAAAGAACTTGTAAAACATATACGTACGCTATGACATATATATATATATAAGGCTGGCACTCTCATCATGTAAAACAAATTGCTCCAGGAACTACTGCTACAAGAACAGAAGAATGCTTTTGCATATGCTTTCAGCAACCGGGCCAGTTGTATTGGTGGCTCCGTGCTCCAAAAGGGCGCAAAAAGGGAAATGATGAAGTTGATGTTAGTGTAACTTCAAACTTGACCTAAGCGAGGGGGGAAGTTACGGAGAGGGCATAGCGGAAAGTCACTTCACTTCATGTACCATGCTGCCTAGTGGCGTAGGAGATCATGTCTCTCCACAACTTCCTGTCTCCAATACAATTGATCAATTCTACTGTTGACTTTTTTCCATGCCACGATGTCAAACTGTCCAGTATTTACTCTGTTTGTCTTCCTCTTATCTGTTTTTCCGTCAATCTTACCTGTTGTTACGATATATTCCAGCTGTCCTCTTCTCATAATCAGTCAGTTAATAACCTTTAGCTCCCCGAGGAGCATAGGCCTTCAACAAACACATGCCAAGTCTTCCTGTCCTGTGCCATCCGCTCAAGTTCTTTCCATGTTTTCCTCATCATTTTCACCTCTGCATCCAGTTCTCTTCTCCATGTGTTTTTTGGTCTACCTCTGTCTCTCTTTCCCTGTGGATTCCAGAACAAGGACTGCCTTGTAGTACTATCAACAGGTTTCCTCAATGTGTGTCCTATCCATCGCTAGCGTCTTCTTCTCAATTCTTGTTCCACTGGCACTTGTCTGGTTCTTGTCATCAATTCCACATTTGTGACTTTGTCATACCATTTCAGTCCTTCTATTCTACGCAAGCACCCGTTTATAAAAGTCTGTAGCTTTTTGGTTGTTGTTTTTTGTTGCTCTCCATGTCTCAGAGCCATACAATAGAAGTGACTTCACATTTGAGTTGAAGAGTTTTATTTTCGTGTTGGACTTGATTTCTCTTGTTTTCCATATGTTTCCCAATGCAATGAAAGCTCCTCTAGCTTTTTGTATTCTTATTTTGATATCATTGTCTGTCCCTCCAACTTTGTCTATATTACTTCCAAGATATGTGTACGATTCTACATCCTTTAGAGGTGTTTCTTCAAGTTTAACCTTGTTATCATTTCTTGCATTTATTCTCATAATCTTTGTCCTTTCACTGTGTATTTTCAGGCCCACTTGTTGTGACGCTCATCGAGAATTTATTTTCATTTTCTCTTGCATCTGATTATGGTTATGTGACAGAAGAGCCAAGTCATCGACAAAATCCAGATCATCAAGCTGTTTAGTCAGATTCCTTTTCTCATAACATGTCCAAAAAAAGTGGATTGCTTCTTTCTAACGGGAGCCACGGTAGCATAGTGGTTAGTGCACTGGCTTCCTAGCTCAGTGGTCTATGGTTCGATCCCCAGATGAGGTGGGATTTTTTTTAAGCCGCAAACGGCTCCTAGGTCGACCCAGCCTTAAATGGGTACCAGAGCAACTCTGGGAAGGTTAAGGCGGCCGGCGTGATGCTGACCACATCACTCCTAGTGTGCCGAAGGTCAAGAAAATATGGGCCTAACACCATATTCCCAATATGCTTCAATGGGCAAATAACGGGATCCTTTACCTTTTTTCTTTCTAACTCGTGAAATAAGGTTCCTTTGCGCATTGGCCTGCTTCAGGACATTCTCCTTACTTTCTTTAGCTGTCCGTGGTATTTTTAACGGAATAGAGATCACAAATGTGGAGATGATGACAAGAACCAGACAAGTGCCAGTGGAACAAGAGATGAGAAGATGACGCTGGTGATGGATAGGATACTTATTGAAGAAATCTATTGATAGCATTACCAGGAAGTCATTGTACTGGAATCCCCTTGGCAAGATAGGTAGAACAAGATCAAAGAACACATGTAGAAGAGAACTAGAGGCAGGCATGAAAAGGATAAGGACAGCATGGAAAGTCCTTGATTTATCAACGGGGCAGAAAGACATGGTATGAGTTCGTTGAAGGCCTTCGCTTCTTGAGAAGCTGAAAGGTTATGATAATGGTGACGATGATGATGATGGTGGTGGTGGTGATGGTGACATTGACGATGACGATGATAATGATGATGATGGTGATGATGGTGATGACGATGATGATGATGATAGCGAAATAGAAATTACTTTGTATTTGCAATATAGAACCGCTTTGCCTCCAAACACGGGGTACTAGTAATACAAATAAGCATCATCATCATCACCTTCAGTCTCATTGTTTGTTGTACCATGTAGCCACCCTACCGCCTGCAGTCTCTTAGACACGGACATTCTGCTAAGGATGTGTAGTCACTGAGTTTTCTTTGCTTATTTTACAGACTAATAACGCGTGACCTGTAGCTTGCAAGAACGTCGGTTTTTCGCTTTTGTATTGACACGCAGTTATGTCATTGTAATATCGATTTTACCGCGAGTTTAACAGTCTCAGCATCACATATTTAACAGTTTCATCATGATAATATTATGTGGGCCATCTTAAGTTTGTGAAATCTCGTTTTGTTAACCGTATTATTTCTAACGTGGCAGGTGAGCATGCTTCCAAGGCATTCGACCTCTCTTTTTGCCTTCTTGTGGTGTGACACGTTCCTTTTAGCATAGATTGAAGTCTGTTGCTTGTATCAGACACCAGCAGCCATCCAAAATAAGTGAACTCTGGTACCTCTAGTATTTTGTTTTTAGAAATCACGAACCCTGAAGATGGATGCAAGTATCAGCTAGCGTGACGAATTCCTGGAAAGGGCTAGCCCTGAAAAGGACTGCTAGCACTATCAGTGTTGATAAATATTAAGCCCTGAAAAGGACGAATAGTATCTATCTGATAGCAAGATGAAGCCATGAAAATGGCGAATAGTATCTATCTGATAGCAAGATGAAGCCATGAAAAGGGCTAATAGTTTCTATCTGATAGCAAGATGAAGCCATGAAAAGGGTGAATGGTATCTATCTGATAGCAAGAGGAAGCAATGCAAATGACGAATAATATCTATCTGATAGCAAGATGAAGCCCTGAAAAGGACGAATAGTATCTATCTGGTAGCAAGATGAAGCCCTGAAAAGGACGAATAGTATCTATCTGATAGCAAAATGAAGCCCTGAAAAGGACGAATAGTATCTATCTGATAGTAAGATGAAGCCATGAAAAGGACGAATAGTATCTACCTGATAGCAAGATGAAGCCCTGAAAAGGACTAGTCCTTAGAAGGCCTGCTAGCACTGAGTTGATAAATAGTAAGCCCTGAAAAGGACTAGTCCTGAAAAAGTACTGCTAGCTACACCGATACTATGTACACTGCTCGGACCCGATTTGGTCCCGTCAAAAGCGAAAACCACCTTGTTTAATAAAAGTGTTATTGATATAGATGTTTAGTAGGCACTCAATTAAACTGGCCCTCCTTGTTATTGTTGTTGTTGTTGTTTTGATGATGTGATGGGTGGAGAGCGGGCACTTAACAGCTGACCGTTATTGCCTCTTCTCGTTCCATCTTGGTCTACTCTGTTCAACCTGAAATTTGGTTATAATTGGGGTATTTAGTGTCATTTTAATTTTTAATTTATATTCAATTTAAATAGCTATTGTCTTTAGCAGTTGCTGATTTTAATTTATATTAGTATTTGTCCATTTTATTTTCTCTTTTGTATTGTTTCTTGATAACTATTGTCCTTTACACTTGGTTTTACTTTGTATTAGTATTTGTTCTTTTTGAGTTGTTTTTTATTTTATTTAATACCTTGTCTTTCCTTGTCCTATGAGTAGTTAGTAAGTTTGTGTGTGTGTGTGTGTTTTTTTTTTGGTGTTTTTTCTTGTTACTAACCTTATATGTTTACCTTTGTTTTATGTATATATCTTTTAAGTATTGATTGGGCATCTCTTCGGGCATCTATACTTAAAACCTTATCACCTGTCAAGTCTATATTGTGATTTCTATAGTAAGTTTTTAATTCAAGCCTTTGTTGTTCATACTTTTTACAGTGGATCAGGTAGTGGTCTATGTCATTCTCTTCCTGACATTCTAGGCAGTGTGGTTCTTCTATCATAAAGTACCCTCCTTGTTATCTTCCCTTCCAGTCATTACTGACCATAGGAGCGTACCTCCCGAAATAACTTTCGGTGGCACGAGGTTGGGCAATTGTAGATCGAGCTGTTGCCCATGCAGCAAGACCCGGCCTGGACGCCAGAGGAACGGTCTAGCCGCTACAGTCTGACACCAGTAGCAACCGCCTGTCACTAGTGTGGTAAAGTGGGATGTTATAAATATTTATAGGGGACTTAGTGTACTGACTGAGATCAGCTGTGAAGGTATCTGTATCTAATAGGTGTAGTGTTTTACAGATAACCTTACTTGCTACCACATTATAACTCAGTCAGAATTATTCTGGAATATTGTGATGACTACGTTAAATGTCTAGGGTATGTATATGATGAAGTGTAAGTCACAACAACAACAGACAGATAAACAATTTAATTTATTCCACCACACTTGACAACACTGTGACACTCACACACATTTAACACTCTATAAGACTATCTTAAATGAGGCACTGGTAAATTTTCAAATATAAATATGTATTAATTACTTTCCCTAATATTTGTGTCCTGATTCAAATACAAAGTGAACCAGGAATCACAATCAATTGTAATTACAATTTATATGTACAGAATTTATCAATATGAACCTTGTAGTGACATATTTTATTAATATTATCCTATGTGTGTCAGTTGTGTAGTAGTAATATGAGGTAATACTGGTTTTGTTTTTTCAAGCTATGTTGTTATTTGTCATCATGACTTCAAGTGTTTGTTTATCTTGGAAATAGTATGGGGAAAAGTTCACAGTTCCTATCAATTTAAACACTGTATTTTCCCTCTGTTTTATTATAAAGTCAGATTTTGAGGGGGGGGGGGGGGGGGCATAATGTTGAGCTCCTCTGGCCACAGACGCTTATCTTTCGTGATGGCGGCAGGAAAGTCTCCTCTGCTGGATAGCCTCCCTGTGTTCTGGAGACACCTCACTGGTCACTATCTGGACCCAGGAGTATGCTGTCAGCCTCTAGGTTCAGCAAAGCTCAGACCAGGTGCTGCTCAATAACTTTAGGACCACGGTCCCTGAAACAAGAAGGTTGTACCTCCTATTTCAGAACTAATTTATAATAAATTTCCAGACTGAACACAATACATAACAAACACTGAGTTCAGAGCGGTAGGCCAACTGCTATCTTCATCTGAAACAATTTTCACCAGTATACTCCTCCCTAATGGTTACTACGCCTCTGCAATTCCAGCATTATTTCTTTCTAGTCAATGAGATAGGTGTCAGTGTACTGTTTGGCAATTCCATGCAATTTTACTTTCCTCCGACACCTTCTGTTCAGGGTGGAGCACTATATAGGCTTTACCTCATGTTCGCTACTGAACCACACATATATACAGACATAAATTATCAATTTACATTCAATTTTCATTAAAAGATATCAAATATTTCAAGCTTACCACAATTCATGGAATAATACACAGTTACGTTGACTGGCAATGAATATAGCACAATTTCGATCTGCCGATGTCCCAGGCTTTTATTTAGAAAAATATGCACTGGCGCTCAACGCACTGGTTCTTTAGTAAGTTTATTTGAAAATGTGGTGCTGACCTGACGCCTCTGATTGACTATATTGGCGGGTCTAACCAATCGTGCCATGTTTACACAAGCGTTTGAAAAAAAGTACTCCTACTCCCGTTTCCCTAACAACAAAGAATCAATATTTATAGTCCGACTAATCGTGTTTAGCCTTACATTTACTTTCCGCCAATCAAATAGGAGGTAACATGTCAGCCTATTTCCCGTACAATGGTGGTGTGAAAATCTGCCACTGAGCGATTCTGATTTGGGTGTTGTCTGACATCCCTCACTATTTCTTTTGGCTATAATTTGTTAATTCCTAGACTATTTGCGTAACGTTTAACATATTCTTTGTCAGCAAGTCCTAAGGAACCCAAATATATAAATTTTATGGGGCTAAGGGGCTGCGTTCAAAATATGCATTTTCTACTACCTCCTGTTCACTTCGAATACGATGTGGTGTCTGGGTACCGTAATGTTTTCAAACGTAAACCAGTATAATGTCATGTTTCCTAATAAGCGTTTTTCAGGTTTTTAAAACCTAACTCGTATGGGTAGTGTTTTTTTATCACTGTCGATTTGAAAAAAAGCTAGTGCTTGTGGCCTTACACGCGTGTTAGGGGTGGCATTAATTGTGTATCGCGAGACTGTGGTAGTATTGCCTGCGTTCCGGCTTTCAGCCCCTCCCTTTCTTTCTATCCTTAGTCCATCTGTCTTTCGTTTATGGTAACTTAGTGTATAAAATGACATGAATGGAATATTAATTATAGGTCAGCTTGCGTATCTCAAGGTTTTTCTTAGAAAGGCAGTACACGTTTTATCGTAGAAAGCGGGTATTGAAGCAGTAGGCTTTTACTATCAACGTGAAACGTTATAATTTGCAGACGAATTAGAAAACAAGGGGGATTTCGAGTACAGTCATTGTGACAGCACTGTTCTTTACCATTCTTCTTTCCTTTTATTGAAGTTATTTGTTAGGCTTTACATTTACGTTTTAATTTATATATGTGGATTAGAATTTCACACGACAACTAGTAGGATACGGAACTTTCCCTCCAATCCATTTTCCCTTTTTTATCGCATCTGTTTCCGCGTGATTTTAGTGCATGCATTCAGGAAAGAAACATCACTAACACTTTATTATACAAGAATAAAGGTAAAGGTTGATACTGACTACAAGGCAGATACTGCCGTAGGGGAGTGAAGTGTTAGAGACTTCACTGTACTAGGTCCAGCATCGAGAGGGGGGTGACCAGGTCCCTTCCTCGCTGTCTTTTCCTTCCCTAACTCAAAGTCAGCACCCATTTACAGCTGGGTAGACTGGAGCGTGTCGATACCGTGAATCGAACCCGGCACCATTGCCGCGAGAGACGAGCGCTCTAACCACTCTGCCAATCGGACGTTCTGTAAAAGAATGTGAAAAGAATAACTATGGCAGGTTTATACCGTGAAGTCTCTTTATTTCATCGGGATTTAGCATTTTTAAATTGGGCATTAATTACATTGATACAAGAAGTTTAGGAGGTTTTAATTGACCTGCAATTTGTAATTGCAATTTGTTGTACCATTTCACCGATATTGTTCGTGATGCCAATGCAGGTAATTCTTACTGCGGTCGGAGGATTTGTGAGAGCTAACATTTAAACAAGAAGTGTATGCGGTTTTAATTGACCTGCATACCGTAATTGCTGTGTGATGTACCATTTCACCGATACTGTTCATGATGGCTATGCAGGTAAATTCTCAGGGCGGTTGGAGGGTTTGCGAGAGGTCTCAAGCTCGTAGGAGAGCATGTGCCACCACTTAAGGCATCTATGAATGCAAGGCAATTCTGACATCAGATTAATACCAGGCGCGGAGAATGTTGGACACTTTGGCGAACCAATAAGTTGGTGCAAAATGAGCTTTAAATCTAAGAAAGCTAGAAGCCTATTTAAGTAACTTTCCCATCAGGAAAGGAAGGACATATTTAGTCACATGCATATTATCCAACCAGAAAATCCCTGCTGTCACTGAGGAACCAGTGAAAAGATCTTTGCAGGATTTAAGATGCCTCATTAAAAGACTAAACGTCAGAAAGAGTAACAAACGAGATGGCAGTCAGAGGACTGCAGATGATTGTCCGAAGCAGACTCGTAGGAAGGTTCACAATATGGTGCTTTAAGTTTATGTTGATCTCTCAACATATGTTTGAAATAAGAACATCTGTTTCAAAGATTCCCAACATATGGGGAACATAGAAAGCACCAAATGCCGTCACCAGTACCATTTTCGTAAAATAAAACTCTACGGAGATACAGATAGCCTCAAGCTGACCACTGCATTCTTTGAAAATATTCAAGTAAACGTCTGAGAGTGTACGAAGAAGAAGAAGAAGAAATAAGCACAAGTAGTGAAGCTATAGAAAGAAAGGATCAACAGGTTTACTAACAAATATAGTCCCGCCAGGTCTATCAGATGTAGCGCTGTACTGCAAGAAAGTAAGGCTCGTACCCCCTTTCAAGTTGTAAAGGTAGTCCAGTAACATGCTGCTATAAGAGGAGTGAAGTGTTGAAGACTTCACTGTACTAGGTCGATCTTTACTGAAGTGACTTGACCAGTTCTCTTCCTCGTTGCCTTGTGTTCCTTAACTCAATAGCAGAGTCAGGTACCCATTTACAGCTTGGAAGACTGGAGGGTAACACTACCAGACTTCCTAGGGAGCCGCGTTAGCGTAGTGGTTACAACACCGCTCTGGCGACCGGGTGATACAGGATCAAACCCGGGCGACGGCATTTGAGGATTTTTCGTCGACCGGGATTTGGACTGGATTAACTCGAGACCTGGCGAGGACATTTGAAAGAGTGTCGTCGATCAGGGATTGGCGGCTCCTGAGCCGACCCAGCTGCAATGGGTACCTCCGAAATCGGCGAGTTATTTGCCTGAATGGCGAGGGACACCTGTCTCTGTACAAGAAATAAAGGGATACTCACGTAAAAATCAATGTCAGGTTAGACATAAATAATAACCTGAGATTTCGCCTCGAGTATTAGCGGGCGTACGCAAAAAAAAAAAAAAAAAAAAAAAACTACCAGACTTCCAACCTGGAACCCGCTAACTTTTCCGTGAGAGGCCAGCGCCCTAATCACTCTTCCAAAGCGTCAAGTGTCAGGGTGGTTAGTGCGCTCGCCTATCGAGGCAGTTACCGGGTTAGAAACAAGGTAGCGTCACGCTCCAGTCTGCCTAGCTGTAAATGGGTTACTCAAGGGATAAGCTGCCAAGAAGGGAGCTGGTCACTCCCACATTATAACGATGGATCTAGCATGGTCAAGTTGGTAACATGTAACTTCCCTTCGGCAGCTTCTGCTGTGGGAGACTGCTGGTACTTACAAATGATAAAACAGTTACTTCATACTTTTTATTAGTTTGTATCTCTGTTATAGTTACATTGACCTTTATGCGTAGTGCTGTTTTTATGACGGGAAAGAATTGTTAAAAAGCTGAGATAAAATGCAGAAAGAATCGTTATCACGTGCCAACTTCACCTATATACGGACTGGGGGAGCCACGCTGGTGTAATGGTTACCACATTGCGCTGGCGATCAGGTTTTCAAGGTTAAAGCCCGGGCGTGGGAATCTGAAGAAGTGACATCGACCGGGATTTTGACTGAATAACCTGAACGGCTCCCGAGATAAACCCTCTGTGGATAGGAAGGAGCGAAGCTCCTGACCGGGTTGGAAGGAAAGTCCACAGGCTCCCCAGCCTAGCAATGACATGTCATTGGGCTGAAGGGCTGAAAGCCCAAGTGCCGCTGGTTAATGAAAAAAAAATATATATATATATATATATACAGACTGGAAGTGAAGGGGAGACCATTAAGAAGATGAGTTGATGTCTCGTGGTTGACGTTTGCACAAGAAATAGTTTAACCCCCATAAAAGCTAATCTGCCAGTCCCAGGTGTGTAATTGAATCTTTTGGGCATCACAATTGAAAGAAGAGTAGAACACAATAACAAGAAAGCGACAAAATCAGAGGAAGTGGAGCATTGTTTTTACAATGATATTAATGATCTGTGAAGGAGTTAAGTGTTATTGTGTGTCGTCAAGAGTAATTGTACGAGGAGTAGCGCATGCTTGGTTTTGTATGAATCCTGGAACACTATGTAGCACAGGGATTCTTAACCTGTGATCCACGGATTCCCTGGGGGGTCCATGAATTGATTCTCGTGGGTCCATGAATGGATTCTAGTGGGCTAATGTACATATCCTAAATATTTG
This sequence comes from Oreohelix idahoensis, assembly GCA_024509875.1. Classification (NCBI taxonomy): domain Eukaryota; kingdom Metazoa; phylum Mollusca; class Gastropoda; order Stylommatophora; family Oreohelicidae; genus Oreohelix; species Oreohelix idahoensis. The sequence continues at coordinate 119,169 of JAMPIV010012329.1, read as the reverse complement.
AATTTTATTTTCACAAAAAAGATTACTTTGAACATGATCATAAACTTCTGCATTTAAAGAAATATATTCTTTTTGTACAGATTATTTGGGAGCCGCGCTAGCGTAGTGGTTACCACACTGCGCTGGCGATCGGGTGATCCAGGTTCGCGCCCTGGCGAGGACATTTGGAGAGGTGTCTTCGACCGGGACTTGAACTGGATCAATTCTAGTCCTGGCGAAGACATTTGAAGCAGTGCCTTCGACCGGGGACTGGAGTAGCCTGAGCGGCTCCTGAGCACAAACCCTCTGTGGATGGGAAGGAGCGGAGATGGCACGGACATCTGGCTCCTGACCGGGTAGGAAGGAAAGTCCACAGGCTCCTCAGCTTCTCAGTGACATGAAATATGTTTCATGTCATTGGGCCGAAGGGCTGAAGCCCAAGTTCCGCTGGAAAGAAAAAAAAAAGTACAGATTGTTTCAATATGACTATATGTAAGTAAGCTTAACGATTTTTCCTTGTAGCTAAGATGTATTATTTGTCTACAACAATTTTAGTTATGCGTTAAACATTTCATTTCTAAGAAGGGGTCCGCACCCATCACCGTACAATCAAAGGGGTCCATAGCACAAGAAATGTTAAGAACCCCCGGCGTAATGCCTGCGTGGTGGATTAAAGAGACAAAGGAAGCAGAATCTAGTTTCAATCATGACTTATTGAAGAAAAAGAAATCTCTTTCTTGTGTGCGTGTGTTGTTGTTGTTTTTTTCCTGCCTTCCCCTCGCTTTTCTAGTAACATTTGCACAGTGCATTCTATTAATTTTGCAGCACAGCGAGTATAATGTTTCTGAATCAATAATGCTCATTACCAGAGTTGACATTTGATGCCGAGCACGACTGCGTTCTGGTTAAGGCAACACAACTATGTTAAGTTTTGATTTGTGAAGACAGCTTGAAGTGCTGTCCTTATGTCACGTGGATATTAATGTAGGTAGTACACGGAATAAACTGTCCCGTGTTGTTCCTGGGGGGGGGGGGGGGGGGGGGGGGGGCTCTGAAGAGACAAAGAATAGGACTAATGAACACTCAGACATGTTGTACAAGGTGACGAATATGAAGGTTGTGCAGGGGGGATGGTAAACCTGATCATGTCAAGCTTATTGCTACAGAAACCACTGCTGCAAGAACATGTGACTGCTGTTGTCTTTTGTAATGTGTATTTTGATATGGCTTCCTGCGAGGGGGACCAGCATCAGTGGTACACAGGGAGTGCAAGGGGAGTGATGATGATGATGGTGGCACAGGGTAAATTACATACACACATACACATACACATGCATACATGCACACAGACGTATACATACATCCGAGTGTTACATCCGGCCTTGCTTCAGTTTATAATAATAACAATATCCCCTTTAGTCATAACTGACCATGGGAATGAGCCCCTGAGGTGACAGCCCTCAGCTGTTTATTTTCCTGGCGTTCATTTCGACGTTTTGCCTTGAGAGCTTCTTTTCGCCCAATCTGAGGTGGCTACGTAGAGATCATCACCACATGATGCGATCGGCAGCTTTAACCTCCCAGGTTGATGGATTTATGTCCAGTGTCCTCATGTTTCTCTTGTACAGTTCTTTGAACATCAGCTGCGGTCGCCCAACTTTTTTCAGTTTATAATAAGTGAAGATAATACCAAAATACTGCAAATGTAGACACATATAAAAGATTTTGTTTATTAAAAAAACAAGTCCTGATTCGAATTGAACAGATATTAATAATAATAATAAATTCTTTAAGCGCCAAACACGGCGCATAAGGCAGAAACCAGTGCTCTCCAGGTTGTTCGTTGTGACGCCACTCCTCTTAGCTCTTGCACATTATTTAGGCCCAACGTTCTTCCTTCTCTTATTATTGTTTTTCTGAGTGTTTCTTTTGGTCTTCCTTTTTTCCGCTTACCCTCAGGAACCCAAGTGAGCGCCTGTAGTGGTATTCTGTTGTTTTGCATTCGTAGGACATGACCGATATATGACCATCGTCTTTTCCTTATATAGTCGGAGACATATTTCTGCCTAGAGTCTTCTCTTATTTGTCGATTAGTCTTGAATTCTTTCCAACTGATGTTCATGAGTTTTCTAATACATTTGTTCTCGAATGTATTCAGCTAGTTCTCCAATGATTTGGGTATTTTCCAACTCTCACAGCCGTATGTTAACACTGAGATAACATTTGAATTAAACAGACGAAGCTTGGTATGTATATTCAATGATCGTAATTTCCAAATGTTAGATAATCTATTGAAGGCGCTAGCTGCCAAAGCAATTCTAGTATGGATTTCTCTTGTTGTGTCACCATCCTGAGTCATTTTTACTGCCTAAATAATTGAAACTTTCAACTTTCTGTAGTTTTTCCCCGTTCAAGATGATATCAAAGGTCTCGTTAGAAAAGTTCATAGCTTTAGTTTTAGAGGCATTTATTTGGAGACCAATTTTAACCGAGAGATGACACAAATTATTTATTGCTTCTTGGGATTGTCTTGGTGTTGAACTTAAGAATGCTACATCATCTGCGAAATCCAGGTCCCCCAGGAATTTTCCATTTGTCCATTTTTATACCCAATTGTTCATTGTGGGTATAGTTTCTCATAACCCAATCAATAGCTATTCCAAAAAAGTAGTGGTGACATAATACAGCCTTGTTTCACCCCTGTTTCTACTGTAAGCCATTCTGTATTCCCTTTATTTGTTCTAACACAACATCTTGCATTGTCATATAGCGCTTTGATTATATTCACATATTTTGTTGGAAAACCATAGATTGTAAGTATCTTCCACAATGATGGGCGGTGTAGGCTTTTGAAAAAATCAAAGGTGATAATAAGGGCGACTTTTTATTTACTGTTAAAAACACGTTTCTTGACCACATATGTCAATTAATGTAGAAAATAATCGCAGAATGATACTGTCATCGTCTTTTAGTAACCATTAAGTAGTGGTCTTCAAATAATTCATACTAAGCCATCTTGGTCTTTGCCATCCGTTAATTTTTTTTGTATGGTCAGTCTCCAGCTCTTTTCCATGCGTTTTTGTGTCTTCCTGTTATTCTTTTATTTTGAGGACTCCAGAACAAAGACTGCTCATGTATTGCTGCCAGCTCGTTCCTCAAATTGTGTCCCATACAACGCCAACATCTTGTCCTCAGCCCTGGTTTCACTAGTATTTATCAAGTTCACTCCATCAATTTTCTCCAATTGAAGATCTTGTCATAACATTTTAATTCTTTCTATTCTGCGCAAGCAATAATTTATGAAAATGTATAATTTTCTGGGGTCCTCTCCCTCCCCCGTGTTTAACAGCCATGTACTAGGATTACTTTGACATTTGAATTGAAGATTCTTCTTATTTTTGTATTGGATTTAATTTCTTTTGATTTCCATGCATTTCGTAATGCACCGTAAGCTCCTCTTATCTTTAATATTTTGTATTTAGAAATCGCTGTATATTTCACCAGCTTTATCTACATTGATGTCAAGATATATTGGCCCACACCGTGTAGGGGCGTTTCTTCACACACAATCTGAAGATCATGTCCCTAATTTATTCTCTTAATGTTTATATTTTCTCTATGGATTTTCAGACCGTATTTGTGCTGTAAGATTGATCCAGTTTTCTCATTTTGTCCTGTGTCTTGTTCAGTTTGTGGTCAAAACAAAAGGGCAAGGTCTTTGGCAAAATGGAGATCGTCAAACTGTTTTGTCAGACCTCTTTGAATTATGCGTGGATACATAACCTGGAGTTATCCTTATATGACCACCAGCTTTGCACAGTGCTCACAGTCAGACGGTTGTGTGTGTGTCGTTCTTTCACGAAGAACTCTGAATTTCATACGCTCATATGTTTTCAATATTAGGATAATGAAATAACGGTGGACTTCGTAGTGTCTCATCAGTTTTAAAAGTAAGTCTATGTCAAAAATATCGAAATCACTTTTAATAGTCCAAAGTAAAGTTTTGAAATCAGTTCCAAGTTCTGTTTAGCTGTTATAATTGAGGACGAAGGCCTTGTGGCCGTAACGTAGACTATTTTCTTTGTCTTTTGTCCTCGTAAGACGAATCACCTTTTTTCGATTATTTTTCAAACCCATCCTTTAGACTATGACTTCTTGAAATCTGTCGGAGAATACTGTTTAATATTTTCCCAAGCACTGATGTGACATTGCCTCTCTGTAATGTGTTCCCTCCTGAAAGTTTCCATTCTTTTCTGCAAGATTACCAGATATCATTCCTTCTCGTCGGCTGGTAATTCTCTCTTAAGACGTACACAAGTAATTTGTGTCATATCTCTGTCTGTAGAAGTGTATGTCAGATCTGGTGACCTGTGCTGAAATGCCACCCAGGCCCATAACGTCCTATCTCTTAGAAGCGTTATGGATTTCATTATTTATTTCTTATTTGGTTAAACATTTTTTTTAACAGTTAGTTTGTAACTCCTTGTTTACTTGCTGAATATCTGGGCAATCGTGAGGCGCTTGTGTGTTTTAAAGTTCAACAGAATATTCTCGCTTATCATCTCATTTCTGTTTTGTGTTGCTAAGCAATTTTGTATTCTTGTCTTTGATGAGATCATTTGATTGGTTGTTATTGTTAACCGATACAGGTACAATTAGCATTCATACTCTTCGACATTTGCTGAAGGAGACTGATGACCTATGGGTTTGCACGGAGTGCAGTGAAGTCGATTCTGATCAATAATAACAACAATATCTTTGGTTTCCATCTATCTCCTTATGTGGTGTAAGCTCTTCTTGCCATTTGTATTCTTACTTTGATATCACTGTCTGATCCTCTAATTTTGTCTGTACTGCTGACAAGATATATGTGTAAGTCCACATCTTGTAGGGATATCATGTGCCGCATATATTCGCACAATCTTGGTCTCTTCTCTGTGTATTTTGAGAAACTGTTGCTGTGATCTCTCCTCAATTGTTTACATTTTGTTTGGCAGCTAGTTACGGTCATGGGACATGTTCATGTTTGATTGTCTGTCGTGTGGTCAGCTAACATACACAGTTTAATTTTTTTCAGTTCTTCTCTGTGCAATCATAATTCCTCCTATAATGAGTTGATTTGAAACGCATAACTTTGTGTTTATTAAATGTTGCAAGTCTCTGTTGTCCCATGATCTCTTCAAAGCCTTTGTTATCAGTTAATATCTTTGCATTTAGGTCACTCGTCATGGTTGCATTAAACAAAAATGTTTTTTTTTTGTTAATCTATTACATTATAAAGTCTTATTAAAAAGTCATCCTTCACAGGTTCTTCTTTGTCATTAATTGATGCATAACATTGGATGATATTCAAATTTGCTTTTCTTACCTTTTTGCAGGTTTTGAATTTTACTGATACTAAACTGGGTCCCATTGCTTTTTATTCCAAAAGTGTTTGCTGCACTTTCATTCACAGCCACAACATTAACACTATACCTTGACGATGTTGCGCTGTGTTCCTTGGGGATGATAATATGCCCTATACATTTAAGTTTAGCGTGTATATTTTGCCTTTTTGTCACAGGAAACGTGTAGCTCCACTGATGTGAATAACAATGTTCGGACATTTACTGCGCGAATCGTTTCAGCGGGGCAGTGAATATTAATGTTGAAAAAAAAAAATATATATATATATATATATATATACGAGTATAATCGCGTAATGGACCTTTTCGTTATCACGTGATTTCTCATTACCAAGGACATAAATGATCTTGACTAGGCGTGGAGCTGGATGCTCAGTGCTTTAATATGAGGAAGTTGTTTATTAACCTTGTTGTGATGGTAATCTTTACAGTTGGTTTTAGGCCCAAATTAAATCATGTTGTTAATATTTGTCGTGATAATTGCAACCTTAATATTAAATTTTGCTGCTGTCAGTAGAGAACAGTCTGGTGAATCTCAGTTGAGTTCTTGTTTCCTTTTGTTTCAATTTTATGTTTTATTAATCCGCATTCAATTTCTTTTACGACTTAGTATAACATTACCAAACGTTTGTAAAAAGATTCAAAGCTTAAAATTTAAAACTGTATGAAAAGTCAAAGGGACAGAAAATTCATGGCGAAACCATCACGCCCTATGAGTTAAAAACCAGGTGCAGTAAGAAAACAAGTCAGAATTCCGTCACCTAACTTTGAACAAAGTGAAGAGATTCAGAAATGAGAAGTTCAGAAAGATGTTATTGACAAAAGCAATAAGTAGAATTTTGTTGTTCTATTTGTTATTGTTCTTGATGTTGAAGATTTATAAAATTTAATATTATTGCGTGAACGAAAAAAAAAAAGACGAAAAGAAAATAGATTATCATTAGGAATTTAAAAAAAAAGGCAATTTTCACAGTGTTTGTAAAGGATTCCTGCTGATATGATTGACATTTAACATTATGCCACAATTGGTATATCTTTGTATGTTTTTTTGTCATTGCAACCAGTCTAGTGATAGTGTTTAATGGAAGCCTAGTATGTGACAGCGCATTATGTATTTAGATAAAGAGTGACACATTTCTGGAAGATGTCAATATAACATAAGGGAGTCCCATAGCAGATACTGCCGTAGGGGAGTGAAATGTTAGAGACTTCACCATACTAGGTCCAGCACCGAGAGGTGGGGTGACCAGTTCCCTTCCTCGCTGCCTTTTCCTTTCCTAACTCAAAGAGTCAGGCACCCATTTACAGCTGGGTAGACTGGAGTGTCAGTACCGTGATTTGAACCAAGCACCTTTGCCGCGAGAGACCAGCGCTGTAACCCCTGTGTCAATCGGACATAAATATAAGCACATCTAAAAATAACGTTTTTATTGACTGTATTTTCGCCTATGCATTTTATTTCTCGATCACTATGATATCTGACGATTGGTGTATATTAACGTAAGAATATGTAATTTCTCCCAGCGTACATTGTGTTGAAAAAGTGTTTTTAATGCTTAGATTTACTTGAAACGCTCTGGAAAGTATAAAGCGAAATTTTCAAACACTCAGGATAATTTAGAGTATTCCAAGTCACATTTTTTTTAAGATTGTGCAGACTAAAGCAGATCTGTTCCGCCTTGTCACTTTCCTTTTAAATGTACAGATAATTCCAGTTTGCACTGCTTTTTGGGCATGGGGGGGGGGGCCCTCGAATTCTAAAGGTAACAGGTTTGCTCCCAGTTTTTTTTTTCAGAACCAGTCGTTCCTAATCATGTCATACTCTCTCTTCCCCCCCCCCCCCCCCCGGATCTCCTGGGTAGTGAGATCGGGTGCCTAACCTGGGATAAGGGTGAAAAAATATTAGGTCCCGTGTAGAGTTGAGCACGTTAAAAATCCCTCGCCAGTTGCAAATCGGAGTAGGCCATACGGACGCTGCCCTGACAAAATTAAAAAATTAAGAACCCTACCCACCACAAAAAAATTTATAGAATATATAATTCCTGTATACGCACATTGGGATCCGGTACTAGGAAGTTCGTGCACTGTGCTGAGATCCTCCTTTTGTGACCTAAGTGAGGAGATCGCATCACTTATGGAGTTGTCCGTGTGCAATGAAGATGCTCCTTACAATCAAACCAAACTAATCTTGTTTTATATTAAATTTCAATCGTTTCTGCCGGTCAAAGAAATATACCGTTGAAATATAATGTTGAAAATATACCGGGTGATTGAAAAGTCATTCTATATTTTTAAATGCTTATTTCTCCAGTGGTATCCAACAAATTTTCTTGAAGCGAACGTCAAACAAGAGAAAGGGACCTGTTATTTTATTACATAACATACAGAGTCACATTAACAGTACAACACATCTTGAGTTCCGACCTTCTTAGCAGGCAGCCATTTTTGCGCTTTGTTTTGTAACGTCAGTTGATTGGCCACTTTAAATTTTATGTATTTTGTTTGTGTTTCTGAAAATTAATAGATAAAATCTATTAGTTAAATGTCAAGTGGCATTTAATGCGCTTTGTGTTGACATTTGGTTCATGTATGTCCAATAGATGCACGTGAGGATAAACAAATTAAAATAATTGACATTTCAATCGCCCTTTAGTAACTGTCCGAGTGCATCTTCGAGTGTGATGTATCTTCTAGTGCGATGCATCTTCTAGTGACATGCATCTTCGAGTGAGATGCATCTTCGAGTGAGATGCATCTTCGAGTGAGATGCATCTTCGAGTGAGATGCATCTTCTATTGAGATACATCTTCGAGTGAGACATATCTTCGAGTGAGATATATATTCGAGTGAGATATATCTTCGAGTGAGATGCATCTTCTAGTGAGATGCAGCTTCGGGTGAGATGCAGCTTCGAGTGAGATATATCTTCGAGTGAGATGCATCTTCGAGTGAGATGCATCTTCGAGTGAGATGCATCTTCGAGTGAGACATATCTTCGAGTGAGATATATCTTCGAGTGAGATATATCTTCGAGTGAGATATATCTTCGAGTGAGATGCATCTTCGAGTGAGATGCATCTTCGAGTGAGATGCATCTTCGAGTGAGATGCATCTTCGAGTGAGATGCATCTTCGAGTGAGATATATCTTCGAGTGAGATATATCTTCGAGTGAGATATATCTTCGAGTGAGATATATCTTCGAGTGAGATGCATCTTCGAGTGAGATGCATCTTCGAGTGAGATGCATCTTCGAGTGAGATATATCTTCGAGTGAGATATATCTTCGAGTGAGATGCATCTTCGAGTGAGATGCATCTTCGAGTGAGATGCATCTTCGAGTGAGATATATCTTCGAGTGAGATATATCTTCGAGTGAGATGCATCTTCGAGTGAGATGCATCTTCGAGTGAGATGCATCTTCGAGTGAGATATATCTTCGAGTGAGATGCATCTTCGAGTGAGATATATCTTCTAGTGAGATGCATCTTCGAGTGAGATGCATCTTCGAGTGAGATGCATCTTCGAGTGAGATATATCTTCGAGTGAGATGCATCTTCGAGTGAGATATATCTTCTAGTGAGATGCATCTTCGAGTGAGATGCATCTTCGAGTGAGATGCATCTTCGAGTGAGATATATCTTCGAGTGAGATGCATCTTCGAGTGAGATATATCTTCTAGTGAGATGCATCTTCGAGTGAGATGCATCTTCGAGTGAGATGCATCTTCGAGTGAGATATATCTTCGAGTGAGATGCATCTTCGAGTGAGATATATCTTCGAGTGAGATGCATCTTCGAGTGAGATGCATCTTCGAGTGAGATATATCTTCGAGTGAGATGCATCTTCGAGTGAGATGCATCTTCGAGTGAGATGCATCTTCGAGTGAGATATATCTTCGAGTGAGATGCATCTTCGAGTGAGATATATCTTCGAGTGAGATGCATCTTCGAGTGAGATATATCTTCGAGTGAGATGCATCTTCGAGTGAGAGGCATCTTCGAGTGTGATGCATCTTCTTTACCTTCTCCAAAAGAGACCTGGACAATTAAAAAAAAAATCACACAGATGGAAAGAAAACTGAAGTCAACAGAGATGTGGCTCATAAGAAGAATACAACGAAGGTCTTGGACAGCCATAGAGTCAGCTGAGGAAGTTCTCGGAGAAACAAAATGTTTTCAGTCAATTACCAGACCACTAGGTCTTTTATATTTGGACATGCGCCCAAATATAACTGACGGACCTTGTGTGTAGGTTGAACAGTCGCGCCTCACCAAAGTGAGACAAAAGCTCTATATTTAAAAAAAAAACACACACACAAAGAAACAGTCAAAGTTGTTTGGACACGTCATGAGATGAGAATCATGGGAGAAGCTGCTAACAGCTGGTAAGATTCTAACACAGCAGTTCTTAACCTTTTTACGATTACAGACCCCCAAGGGGTCGCTAAATATTTCCCCATACCCCCTTGGCCAGATTGTCGAAATCAACCACATCACCAGTCCAATAAGGTACCAGTAGGACTTCAAATACTTTATATATGGATATCTAGGAACAGAACAGCTGAAAGAAAATCATAAGGGTTTTATCATATTTATTTATATAAAAATGACAAATCATAAATACACAAGCTAGCTACAACTAGTGATATTTTTGCTGTTGTTTTTGTGCAGTCAAAACATGGAATCGAGGTACAATTACTGACGATGCTACTCGCATGTCATCTGACACATCAAGTCGATTTCTCCACTTTGATTTCAGGTTCAATAATGCGGAGAATCCCGTTTCACAGAGATACGTACAGTAGAACTCCATTTATCCGAACCCCATGGGACCGAGCATCGTTCGGATAATCAAATGTTCGGATAATTGGATTACATAATGTATCGAGTTACTTGTACACATATTTCTAAAAATAATTAACCATCACAAGGAAATTACACTATAAAACATATTTACTTGTACTGTAATAATAATACCCACACTGTATTAGATCACTGTATCACCAAAATCTTTCATTACACTGCAGTGCATGTACTACTTGTATTAATTATTTTTTTTAAGAAAGAGAAATATTTTCAAAATAACATTACAAACGATTCAAAACCAGGCGCAACTTACGTATACATGTACTTGTACAGATGTAACCCACTATTTAAAATAATGAGGAATCCTCTTTTGCACCAAACTGGATAGTCTCCTTTTGGCTGCTAAGTCCCGCATTCTCTTCAACAGCAGAAGCTGTGTAGCACAGCTGTCATCGTCTCGCTCATACCAAGCCATCGCTGTTTCTAGTGCTATAAAGGCCTCTTCAGGACTTGGTCGACGTTTTGGGTTTTCTTCATAATCTACAAGTACATCATGTACTTCTGAGGAGTCTTCATCATCGGTCACTACATGTATTTGGTTTTCTTCTTGCACAAAAGTCAAAATTTCTTCGTCATTCAAAAACTGAAAACCAGAATCATTATCATCTTCTAGCCACGTGTGTGCATCATCTTTGTCACAGTCCGAAAATCCGGGCATTGCTTGAGACAGTTCCACAACTTCATTTATATAATCATCATTTGTGTCCACTACAGTAGTTTCATTTCCTCCTTTTTTCCCAAGCAATCTATTCCAAGCCTTGTTGAGATTATCTTGTGACAGGGTAGTCCAAGCATCAGCTAACATATAGCAGCAGTCTTTGAGATTAAGCTTTTTGGAAAACGCCACCACACTTTCTTCATCTTCAGCCAACAATAAACGACGCATGACTTCATTCTTGTACATCTTTTTAAGCTTTGCTATAACACCCTGATCCATTGGTTGAATCAGTGCTGTTACATTGGGAGGTAGAAAAATTACTTTAAAATGTGCATCAACTGCATTCAATGTATCCGTCTCTGGATGAGATGGTGCATTGTCCAGTAGAAAAATTACTTTTCCAGTTTTCTTTTCTTGTTCTCTCAACCTCTTCACATTTGGGATGAACTGATTTGTATACCAATCAAGAAATATTTCACTATTCATCCAAGCACTCTTCTGTGCTTTGTAGCACAATGGGAGACATGTCACATTCTTTAAACAACGTGGTTTTTTTTGGCTTTACCGATCATTAGCACCGGTAAACGATGACTTCCACTGGCATTCGCGGCTATCACAATTGTTACTCTCTCTTTGCACTTTTTAAACACAGGGGAAGCTGCTTCGCGCTGAGATGCAAGTGATTTTTGAGGCAATGATTTCGAGTATAAGCCAGTCTCATCGGCATTATACACATCATCGAGTGAATAACCTTCTTCCAAAAAAGCCAAGAATGTTTCTTTAAAATTTTCAGCGGCAGTTGCATCGCTAGATAAAGATTCCCCTTGAATCTCCAATTCTCGTATGCCATGACGAGATTTAAAGTTTCTTAACCATCATCCCTGGCTAGCCTTAAAGTCAGGAGGACAGTCAAGTTGATTGTTGAACTAAAGTGCATTTTCACACAATAGAGAGCCAGAGATAGTTTCCTCTTTGCTTCTTCTTTGCACAAACCATATATACAAAGCCTCTTCCAATTTCAAATCTTTCGCATTTCTCATGGTTTACGTTTCTTCGACCCATTTTCACTATCCAATTTCGATGCAAAACTCATAATTTTATCCTTGTTACTTTTGATGTCAGAGACGGTAGCTTTCCCAACATTGAAAATCCTCGCAAGTGAAGACACAGTTTCACCTTTTCCTAGTCTCTTGATAATTTCTGTTTTCGTTTCAATTGACCAACATTGCGATTCCTTTTATATGTTTTAGGCCTTCTGGAAGATGCCATATCGCACAGAGAAATACTTGCACACCAAAATTATTCTGCTGTAGCAGCAGACACAATTATTTTAAGTTGAACTGTCTGTTTAGCCAGTGTACTGCCTAGAACGCACACGTACACTAGATTGGTAAACCAGATATTAACTGACTTTATGATCTAACTGACTTCCTCTACGTAAGCGACCGACCATTAGCCCATTCCATCCTCTACAAATTGTTCGCACACATTTGAAGCTTGCAGCATCAAAAGATTCAAAAATATAGTCTAACATGACTGGTGGCACCTGATTTTTTTTTTCTCGAAAAAGTGTTCGGATAATTGGATGTTCGGATAATTGGGGTTCGGATAAATGGAGTTCTACTGTAGTTGAGAACGCACCAAATCATGTGATAGTTAATAATCTAACAACAATTTTTTTTTAAATTGTTCAGAGATCGAGTCCCATACTCCCATCATTTGGTTCCCATACCCCCAAGGGGTATGTATTAGGGTGACCATGTCGTTCAACGCAAAAAGGAGGACATTATTCACTTTTTTGTCATGAAAAGGAGGACAAGGGAGGACATTGTAATGAAAAAGTAGGACATATTTATTTCAAATATTAAATGACAGTGAAGCTTATTGATTACACATCTAACAATAACTTCATCAAATCACTTTGTTTTGTGTCTATTGATAGATTAAGATGATAAAAATCGTCTTTTAAAAACGCTTGATTAATTTTTTCAATACACACAGAAACATTGTCACATAAGTAACACTTGCGGTTGTTCTAGTTCTAACACATAGAAATTTGTTGGCACTTTCTGAATGATGGAAAACGTTTTAAAGTACAGTCCACTGATTTCAAATTATTGTCATGTTTCACAGCATAAGAAGCAAATGGGCCTTCTGTAGCAGTTACTTTTTCGGTTCCTTGCTTGTTTCTTTTGTAAATAACGTTAATTTTAATTGCGAACTTTCAGACACAAGTGCGTTCTTGTGGCATTCGTGTTTTCATGTGTGTGTGGGTTTGTGTGTGTGTGGTTTTTTTGCTTCTTTTTTAATCAGCAGCAACCTTATTTGCTACTGACAAAAATGTGCCACCTCTACACACGAGACAATCTGCTTCTCAATCTTACCGACCTCTGGCAAAACATAGAAATTTCTTTTTCAATCTACAGTATCTGCGAATACACACTTTTTTTAATGCAAACCACAAGGTCTGTTATATTTGGACATGCGCTCTAATATAACCGACAGGTTATGTTTCTAGGTTGAAGGATGCGCGCATCGCAAAAACGAAGCAAAATGCAATTTTTTTTAAATTTGGCACTTAGAGTAGGCTTTTGTAATAAATATATAATGTCATTCATTAATGTTTAATTCGATATTAATGTTAAAATTATATATAATTTGCAATAGACAACGAGGTATTAAATGACTAAACCTCCAACGGTTTTATCATTCAAAGTGCACTTTTGGATAACAGGTGGCAACAAACAAATAGTGCGAAAATGTGTACAACTGAGCTAACATGTGATTATAATCTATCACTGATAAACAATCCAACAGCATGAAAGCTTGCGTTATTATTGATACATTGTTTGCTGGATTCTGAGGAAATTCAGTCGTCGGAAGTGAAATTCAAACAAGGAATTTTCGAAATGGCATTTCATATAATTTAGTAAATCGCGAAAAAGCCGTATATTTCAACATTTTAAAAAAAAATCCAGCCGGACGCACAGTTTAGGCACGGAAAGCCGGACAAATCCGGGCGTATGGTCACCCAAGTATGGATACCCCCTGTTAAGAATCCCAGTTTTAACAGAAGAAAAAGAAGACATAAAAAGAAATACCTCGATAAACTGATCACACTGCATGGGGGATAAAAATGAAGATAAGTTTGTTTTTTTTAAGACAAAAGAGACCATAGTGGATTGGGAGACTTGATCACCGACGTCAGCCGGCATGACACACACAGAGTGACTTTCACACACAGCCACGTCGGGTGTTTTTTCGATGATATACAATTTTTCGCATTTGTCATCATGATCAGCTGCCATCTCCACAACGAATGTCGGCTACAATTGATCTCAAACGTCTTCTATCTCTTGTCTTGATTGTGCACTCTGATATACTCATTTCTGTCCACCTCCTGATGTTATCTTCACACTTATAGCGCTGTCTTCCTCTTGCACGTTTGCCTTCATCTCTTCCTTCTATTATGGTCTTCGTTAAGTTATGTTTTTTTTTTTACATGGCCAACATATTTTAGTCTAATTTTGATCTCCTACATTAATTATCTTTTCATGCCTAGGTTTCTAGGCCTTCTATTTGCTTTCTTCTCTTTCCGTGAGATGTTGAGATGTTCTCCATTCTTCTATGTACCCACATCGCAAAAGCCACAATTTCTTCTTCTAATTGTTTGTTCGGTGTCCACGTCCCTACACCATCTGCACTATACTTGAAGCCTTAGGTAAAAAAAAAAAAAAAAATTGTTTAGCAATCACTGAAATATTTGTCATCTGTGGGTAAAATTATTTTCGTTTATATTCTCCAACCGTGCAGGCCCTAGCAAGAAACCAGGAAGAACATACAACAAACGCAGCCCTCAGGAATGTCCTTCTGAACAGCAAGCAAGAGGTTGTGCCTTGTGAGTACCACAGCTCATTTAGTTGTTACGTTTCGTTGCGGTATTCTGGATGTTTCTTTGTCTGCTTATCGATCTATCTGTTTGTTATATTAATAGTACGTTTTTTTAATCGCCTTATATCTATTTCGACAGACTCAAGAAATTGGAATGGGAAAGGGGGGGGGGGGGGTGGGGGGGGGAGGGATAAAACTGGTGATGCAGCGGGCAAATAATGATTAGATCAAAAATGAGTGGAATGTTTTTTTTTTTTAATCATTTCAAAAGACAATGCCCTTTCGGGAAAAAAAGATAATGGTAGCAGAGAATAGTCGTATCCTGGCAACAAGACAATATAAATTGGAAATACGTATTCATTGATATATGAAAAATTATCCCCTCGTGTCTTCAAGACAGGAGATAGAACACTTGAAAATCCACTGCATCCAACAAAATTGCGCTCCTGTTGAAACAACCCGCATAGTCTCTATAACATACTGTGCTTCCACCATATATTTATACATATTTAGCCAGTGAAGCCCCATTTCTCATCATAGATGGAAGCTTCTATGATTTCGTGCCACTGTTTCCGTACTTATGAAGCAAAATGGAAATTAACGAAATGACCACAGAGAAATTTAGTGACGTCATCAGAACATGCAGCAGAAAGAGCACAACATAATTATTTCCCCCCGCTATATTTTGGCGGGTGACTTACTCGTATAAAGAATAGAGAACTTGTTGTTAGTTAACGACCGCGAGCTTTACAAGCTTGATGACATTTGATCACAGAACGCGCTAAATAGCACTCTTGTCAGGTCGTCATAGATTCTCTATCAATCATAACTGCCCATACGAAACAACAAATGCAACGAAATTGACGTCTTTTCTAAATCACTAACTGATGTCGCTATACATTCAACAGGGGCAGTACGGTGGTTCCTGCCCACTACAAGCACAAACAAAACAGATAACGCTGTCTTCAAAACACTTAATGCTTGCTAACCTATGGCAACCACTGCTGCTATTGTTAATACTGCCGTCTGTACGTTATCTAGACTAGGGGTTCTCAACCTTTTTGTGCTCATGGCCCACCTCCTGAGCCTCATTTACCTCTGCCCCCCCCCCCCTTTTTTTTTCCCTCATAGTGGATGTTAGCTGGAAACAAGGTACTTTGCCATCTTACTATGGCCCCCTAGAAATATGGCATGGCCCCCGTTGAGAACCACTGATCTAGACGAGAGAGATTGAAGAGCTAATGAAGACGGACAACGAAGAAAAGAACTTCATTAAAACAAAATGGCAGGTCGGAATTTGGAATGTAGAGAACATGAGGGAAGATAGTACCAAGTGAAGGGTACTACAAAAGCAGGGGTTTACTCTTTGCCAGCCACAGTCACACACACACACACACTTGGGACATAGACAAGCAATATAGAAAAAAAGTACAAAAGATAAGCAAGTAGAAATTGCAAGAAATGTCAATGTCGCTTGTCTTATCTGTTTTTGTTTTCTTCTTCCATCTATTTTTCTACGTGTTTGCAGTGTTCTTTTGACTTTTTATGTTAACCTGTTTGTGTTTCTTGTCTTTGTCTCCTGTTTGTGACTGTGACTGACGAGGCGGTAAACCCTGAAACGTTTCTCGTTTTTTGTAGTATATTTTCATTGTAAAACTGATTCTCTAAGAATATCTGCCGTTTAACTTTTATATCAGCAGTTCAGTAGGGCGCTATGCGCTCATACAACCAGTGCTGACAGACTAGCATCAAGAGCACCAACAATGGGGACACTGGATATGGATAACGGAGAAATACTGACTGAGAACGATTAATGATCGCCTGTTAGAGAATGACACTGCTATAGAAGAATCATCAAGGTTAAGATTGTTGGAATTTGGCATCAAACGTCAGGCTCGCAGAGATGGACGTAATGAGAGGATGCGTCCGTCGTATATATCATAGCATTCACACTCTTCGACATATAGTTAGGGAGACGCCCTATGGGTTTGCCCGGAGTGCAATGATGTCCATTCTGTTCAACAATAACAACCAGTGCACTGTTCTTGCTTTCAGTGTTCCTATTGTCTGTTTCATATTACGCTTGCGTTCTTTTTCTCCAGTTTTCTTTTCGCATTCATTCACTCTTTCTTTCCTCCCTTCTTCCTTCCTTCATGCCGGACTGCCTGTTCCTTCCCTTCCTCTTTCACTTCATCCCTTCTTTCTTTCTTTCCTCTCTCCTTCCCTAATTCCTTCCTTCCTTTTTGCCTTTCTTACTTCCTTCCTTTTTACCCTTCTTACTTCCTTCCTTTTTACCTTTCTTACTTCTTTCCTTTTTACCTTCCTTCCTTCCTTCTTTCCTTTTTACCTTCCTTCCTTCCTTCCTTCCTTCCTTCCTTCCTTCCTTCCTTCCTTCCTTCCTTCCTTCCTTCCTTCCTTATGTTTTAGCGTTAGTCAGGACCTAAACATAGAACATTAGTCATGCCCGCTGACAGAGCGGTGGCCAATCCATGGAGAGGTACGCTAAGCTTCCCGGATGTTAACTGCGCAGAGCTTGGCCTTTGTGCATTCTTCTGTGTGATTTTCCATTGCGGGACGCCAAGAGAGAAGAAGTCGCCGAGCCAGAGTTGAGGTCTGAAGTTGCCTTGGACACACGCCGCTGAAAGTGTTGCAAGCAACCAATAATTGCAACCCCTGTCAAACGATCCTGAATTAAATTTTCTTAGTTCAGGAGTCTTAGGTGCGAGGTAGCCACTTCGATACAAGTTCGCCTCAACCACCCTAGCCCCTGTCACACTTATCGCAGTCTTTTAGAATATACCAAAGCTGTGATTGACCTCAGGTGGCCAGTCAAGTACCGCCAAGGTATAACGTTTTTCGCCTAAACGTCAAAACGTGAATTCGAGTCCCTCTAATCTAAAGTTCATCAATAATTCTATGAACAGACGTTTAAATCATCTCCTCGCTACAGGCAACCGTGCACTTTTGTTGTTACCTTTTTTTAAATGGCGTTTGAGAATGTTCAGTGTGCGCTCACACACGTTCACTATCTCACGGGCTGTCGAATTGTGTGGTAAACTGGTGAATAGACTAGGTTGACAGGAGACGGAAACCGTCATGGCGTGCCTTTCTTGATTGTTCTTAGAAACATTAACACAAAGCAGTCGTATTTCAACATGGTCAGGAATGCTCGATGTAATCAAGTTGACAATTTACCTTGCTTTTTCAGTAAAAAAAAAAGGCAGGGTGGTTAGGGCGCTTGCCTTTCGCGGCAGAGTTACTGGGTTCCAAGTTCGAAACCAGTTAGCGTCCCGCTACAGTCCACCCAATTAGAGATATAAATTAGTGCCTGACTCTGCTGTTGCGTTAGGGAAGGCAAAGGCAGAGAGGAAGGGAACTGGTCACCCTGTCTCGTAAAGCTGGACTAGTACAGTGAAATCTTTAACACTTCCTTGCCCTACAGCAGTATCTGCTATGGGACTACCTTTACCATTAGCATTTAGAAAACTGAGCGCGCCTCTTCCTCATCCCCCACCCCAAGGTGGCGCGCAAGTGGAGGAAACTTCAAGGAAGAAACAAAAACCCAGCCAAAAAGTAAATGTCTCGATTTCATGTCCTGACTTTGGAATGTCTTGTCTGTTCATTTGTATTCAGCATCAAAAACTATAACTCACAAATTCAGATTGAGACTTATCAGATGGTATATACATAGTCTTCATTACTGTATGGTGTAGAAACATGGGCATTGAACAAGCAGTTAGAAGAAAGAATAGAGGCCTTTGAGATGTGGATATATAAACGAAAAAGAGAAGAAACCAAATAAAGTAGTCCAGAAAACCTAAGAATAAAAAGAGAGTTAATGAAAGCGATAAAAATTAGACAGCTAAAAACATTTTGGTCATGTAAAAAGATATAACACCTTACTTTTTTTTTTTCGTACGCCCGCTAATACTCGAGGCGAAATCTCAGGTTATTATATCTAACCTGAGACTGATTTTTCGTGAGTATTCCTTTTTTCTTGCACAGAGACAGGTGTCCCTCGCCATTCAGGCAGATACTCGCCGATTTCGGAGGTACCCATTAGAGCTGGGTCGGCTCTTCTTCAGATGTCCTCGCCAGGGCTCGAGTTAATCCAGTCCAAATCCCGGTCGACGAAAAATCATCAAATGTCCTCGCCCGGGTTTGATCCTGGGTCACCCGGTCGCCAGCGCAGTGTGGTAACCACTACGCTAGCGCGGCTCCCGACACCTTACTTGAAGACTAAGATCGAAGGCAGAGTTGAAGGTAAACATGCAAGAGGAAGACTGCGCTATAAGTGGGAAGATAACATCAAGAGATGGACAGGATAGAGTCTATCAGAGTGCACCACCAAGACAAGAGACAAAAGACGTTGGAGATCCATTACAACCGACCTTCGATATGGAGAAGGCAGCTGATGATGATAACAACTGCATCATCATCATCCTACACGTGAGCAATAATGGATTTTTAAAAAAAAAGAAAGAAGATATTTCATTTATCTTTGTGTATGTGAAAATCATGAACTGTTTTTTGTTTTATTTTGCAATTAAACGTGTACATATGTTAATTATGAATGCACAATAGTTAATATTTGTAATTAAAATGATTTAAAAAAAGCCTTTTTAATCTGGAAGTAATTTTAATTTCGTACTGAAGCTTTTTCAGCGCGCTACATAAAATTGTAGAAGTGGGGTGTAAAGCTTTAAAAAAAAAAAAACAATCCCACACAAACAAAAAATCAAGACAGGTGCTTGGGGTCTTTTAAATATTAAAAAAAGCGGAGGTGAGTTCGACCGAAACGTTGACGAAGCACTATTGCAAAGGGTTTCTGCATGTAGGAAACGTGATGATTTGGGACAATCTTTAATAATCGATTCTGGACCCACGTTTCACGTTTACATCTGATGAATGAGCACGCGACGTGCAGTAGCTTATCAGCCGCTGAATTCATTTTTTTCTTTTTTAATTTGTGGGAGTCTCGTGAAATGCCTTCAGGATTATTACATTCTGTGAATGCGTCTTGAAAAGAGGTGTTGCTGGCGAATCACATAAACTATACAGCTGGTTGTCATGTATTTTACAGGGAAGAAGGTGAAGGTAGTCCGATAGCAGATAGTGTCTTAGGGGAGTGAAGTGTTAGAGAATCCATTATACTCGTCCATCTTTTTATGACCAGACGTGACCAGTTCCGTTCTTCTTTGCCTGTGATATCCCTAACTCAAAATGTTGTTGTTGTTGTTTTGAAGAGGTGATGGGTGGAGAGCGGGCACTTAACAGCTGCCCGTTATTGCCTCTTCTCGTTCCATCTTGGTGTACCCTGTTCAACCTCAAAATTGGGGTATTTAGTGTCATTTTATTTACTAATTTTGTATTAAATGTAAATAACTATTGTCTTTTGCAGTTGCTGGTTTTAATTTATATTAGTATTTGTCATTTTATTTTCTCTTTTGTATTGTTTATAGATAACTATTGTCCTTTACCCTTGGTTTTAATTTGTATTAGAATTTGTTCTTTTTGAGTTTTTTTTTAAAAACCTTGTTGTCTTTCCTTGTCCTTTGAGTAGTTAGTAAGTTTGCTAATTTTTCTGTTGTTACTTTTTTTTAAATAATGATTTGTTAGTTCTTGTTGCTTAATTTCTATTTGGTTAAATATCTTTTCTGAAGTACTAACCTTATATGTTTTCCTTTGTTTTATGTATATATCTTTTAAGTATTGATTGGGCTTCTCCTGGGGCATCTTTACTTAAAACCTAATCCCCTGTCATGTCTATATTGTGATTTCTATTGTAAGTTTTTAATTCAAGCCTTTGTTGTTTGGTGCTTTTTACAGTGGATCAGGTAGTGGTCTATGTCATTCTCTTCCTGACATTCTTGGCAGTGTGGTTCCTCTATCATAAAGTATGCTGCACCGAGACCGAGACGCCACAGCTTTTTGTTCGATGGTACCTTTAATTCTTCTCTAACCTGGCACGCCCTTGTTGGTTCTTTCAGCAGTTTGAACGCGTGTCTGCCTTTTCTACTGTTCTTCCATGTTGTCTTCCATTCCTCGTTTATAGTTAGCTTCACTTGGCTCTTGATCTCCGACCTTCCCAGTCCTGCTCTTATATTGTTTTTACTTATTCTTCCATTCTTGGCGTTCTGGTCTGCCAACTCGTTACCAGCTATACCTATGTGTGCTGGAACCCTGACTGAAAAGCAGAGCAGAGACCCATTTATAGGTGGGTGAACTGATGCGTGACGCTACCCAGGTTTTTAAACCGAAACCTGATAACTTTGCTTCGAGAGGCAAGCACTCGAACCACGCGGCAATAGGACACATAATTCTACAATATATTTGATTAAACTTGGCTTATTACTCATTTCACCGTGTCAGCTATTACCTTTTACTTTTCTTCCCGTAGTTATACAGTATTTAACACGAAACTGGTATTCCATCTACTGGGAATCGAACCCGGTACCTCTAGAATTCGAAGCGGACCTCTTAGCCACTCCGACCCCTTAATGATGTCATACTCCCCCCTGGTCTCCTAGGTAGTGAGATCGGGTCCCTAGCATTCTCGGATAAGGATGAAAAAATAGGAGGTCCTGTGTGTAAGTTACGCACTTGAAAAATCCCAGGGCAGTTGGAAATCATAAAGAGTAGGCCATAAGGTCGCTGCCCTGGCAAAATTTAAAAATTAGAAACCTGCCCACCACAGAAATATTTATAGAATGTGTGATTCCTGTATACACACATTGGGATTCTCGCCGGTGCTTAGATCACCCGTGTGTGATCTAAGGGTGGAGATCGGAGCACCTTGGAGCTATCCGTGTGCAATGAAGAAGTCCTTAAAGCCAAACCGAAATAACACGAAACTGCCGTCTGTTGACG
>JAMPIV010012329.1:0-95000 GCA_024509875.1 Oreohelix idahoensis | reverse complement strand
CTTCTTCTTCTTCTTCTTCTTCTTCTTCTTCTTCTTCTTCTTCTTCTTCTTCTTCTTCTTCTTCTTCTTTTTCTTCCTCTTCTTCCTCTTCTTCTTCCTCTTCTTCCTCTTCTTCATCTTCTTCTTCATCTTCTTCTTCCTCTTCTTCATCTTCTTCTTCTTCTTCTTCATCTTCTTCTTCTTCTTCTTCTTCTTCTTCTTCTTCTTCTTCTTCTTCTTCTTCTTCTTCTTCTTCTTCTTCTTCTTCTTCTTCTTCTTCTTCTTCTTCTTCATCTTCTTCTTCTTCTTCTTCTTCTTCTTCATCTTCTTCTTCTTCTTCTTCTTCCTCTTCTTCCTCTTCTTCTTCCTCTTCTTCCTCTTCTTCATCTTCTTCTTCCTCTTCTTCTTCTTCTTCTTCTTCTTCTTCTTCTTCTTCTTCATCTTCTTCCTCTTCTTCCTCTTCTTCATCTTCTTCTTCCTCTTCTTCTTCCTCATCTTCTTCTTCATCTTCTTCTTCATCTTCTTCCTCTTCTTCTTCTTCTTCTTCTTCTTCTTCTTCTTCTTCTTCTTCTTCTTCTTCTTCTTCTTCTTCTTCTTCTTCTTCTTCTTCCTCTTCTTCTTCCTCTTCTTCTTCATCTTCTTCCTCTTCTTCTTCATCTTCTTCTTCTTCCTCTTCTTCTTCTTCTTCTTCATCTTCTTCTTCCTCTTCTTCTTCTTCATCTTCTTCTTCCTCTTCTTCTTCTTCTTGTTCTTCTTTCGTCCTGAAAAGGAGGTTGGTTGCGTTGTGTCCGTTTACAGCGAAGCTCCGATATTTGCGCCTTTCAGCCGACACATCCGACTTCAGCACGGCATTTTTGGGACCGGGTTAGCCTTCCCTCTTCGATCCCTACTCACTCAGCCAGACTGCAGTGATGCAGCCTGTTTCCAGGACCATCACTTGGAGGTGGAGTAGCGTCTTGGTCAGCTCTGGTTCGCTGACCCTGACGCAAGCAGTCTAGCTATGGGTCGCTGACTGCATTCCTCACTGTTGACGCGTCATAGGTCCCTAAGACTGTCATACTAATATGCTGGGAACCTCATCGTGGAAAACAAATGGCCACAGAAAGCGCCTCTGCAAGAACACGTAACTGCT
This sequence comes from Oreohelix idahoensis, assembly GCA_024509875.1. NCBI lineage: Eukaryota > Metazoa > Mollusca > Gastropoda > Stylommatophora > Oreohelicidae > Oreohelix > Oreohelix idahoensis. The sequence continues at coordinate 93,889 of JAMPIV010012329.1, read as the reverse complement.
TGATGTAGCTTTCCACAGTGGTGCCTCCATGCCCTGGCAGTAGCGCATAGAAAATTATAATGATGGAAAACAAAAGGCGACTTAGAAACACTTGGATACAAGCTGGCAAAGAAACCTTAAACCATTCGTGCAAGAAGCTAATTAGGTGATCTCCCCGAAGATATTCTAATGAGAGGTGATCGATGGCCTCAGTATGCAGAGTAGCGCCGCGCCAGAAAAGATACTGAGCATAATAGGCTAGGTTCGTAAGATTATATTTTTTAGTTAACCTTAGATGCCAGCTTTAATATTATTGTAATCTTTAATTTCATTCTTTCTTCTCTGACATATTTAGCTGTCATAAACAGTGTCTTGACATTAACATTTAAAATCTTCAAGAAAATACGAGGTATGTGGGCTTTTTTATGGCAACCCTGGCTGTCGAAGTAACAGAGTCAGCTGACAATAATACAAAATATGGAATGCCTCAAGGGTTATGTATGCACGTTTGCGATTATTAAATATCATATTCCGTTGAACATATCGCCATGTACTGATTATTAGTAGTGAAGTATACATCGTACTTCCGAAAACAAGAATATACTGCTGAGTTCTACGTCTTAACTATTGCTTTCAAGCGGTAGACAACTCTCTGAATCATGGTTGTGGAGTCGGCCAACAAATTTTCCGACTCCGACACCTGAAATGTTAAACGTCCGACGTTGACTCCGACTATAGTTTTTTTTTTATTAAATCTAGTCATGTGGCACAAAATTATGCATGTATATGGATTTATATGTATAAGTATGGTATTGTTGCGTGAGAAATTCTCGCAACATCGTTTTATTACAATATATATTTTATAACGCAAGGGCAACAACTGCTTGAAATTTATAGTCACTTTTCTCGGTAAGCAGTTGTCTCCTCGCGTTGGTATTGAATGCAGTTAAGTTTGCTATGCTAGGCCGTTTTCTCAGAAAAACGGTTGGCAACCTGTTGGGTTATCCTTTTAAGGTAATCATTCTTACGCTGGTTCGTAGTAAAGGTCCTTGCGTCTTAAGTTCTGAGCTGTGGTCATTTTGCGCTGGACTGCGCATGACTGGTCTTGTTTCTTGGTCGATCGATTTCCGCCCACCACCAGTCAGTGAGCGATTTTGAATAGCTAGAAAGATGCCTCGCTGAGAGGGGATCTCCGCTATTTTTTTGTTCTGTCAGGAATGTGAAGTCCTCTTAATGGATATTTCGTTTATTCGAGATAATACCTCTAGTGTATTTCCACATGCCGGGAGGCGTAATATTTCTGTGTATTTCCTGAAGGCAAGGTAAATTAACTTTTCATTAACTCTATCGATTTTTGGTCGTGAGCGATTTTTGATTCATAGCCTGTCTTCGAAAGGCGTCGTCACGAGATGTTTTCCCAGCTCACATGTCGCTGTATTGTACTGCATCGGTTGATGCATGTCCCAAGGACCATTACTTGCTACTTTGTTACATGAACTAGGTTTGGAAAACCTTTGTTATCTAGAGGATATTTTTGAGGACATTATTTATACTTCGGCAGACGTGCCTGTCTTGCTGAAGTCAGATTAAGGAGAGTGAACTGATCTCATACATCTGGTTATCTTCTGGCTAAGATAGAAAGGGATGGAGAATTTTCCCGACTACATTACAGCCTTATAATGTATTGACATGCCTGTGAATCACCTTTATTATGATGCTGTCTACCGTCCATTGCTATACTGACATTGTTGCTGTGATAATGACTGTCTGATGTACCTACATATTCGCGTATACATTTTGTCACTGTGGCGTCCACAATAAATGATACAGAAAAACGTCACTAGCTGTTACAAGCATCATTGACTTTATACGTCGTGAGTTAACTGACGTCTTTGTATGGATTGCCCTGTTTTTGTATGATTGTTGTGGCGCTGTACATCATCTACACACTTCACAAAACCAGACCACGGGCACCATCACTCACCTCATGGTGCACGCGTCATTTGGCGGCCAATTACTCAATCATAATATAAATTGGGCGTCATCATTTGGTGGCCATAAGCTGGTTTGATCTGGTACCAGCAAACACGGGGTCCCTTACCCACTTCATTTTCAACAAGAATTCATCAGCATCCTTCAAGAAATTAACATTCTTCAAGACAGTCAACATCTTCAAAATTTTCAAAGTACTCGGCGTTGCCCGGTAAATGTCAAAATTGCAATTTTTGACTGAAACAGAAATTTGACAGTACCCGGCGTTGTTACATGTTGCCGGATAACTCGGACTGCTGTTATCTTTTACGCAAGTCAAGCAAGTTGCTGCTGTCAAGGTTCCAGTGCTGTCGTTTTTTGTGAAGGTCAAGTGCCGGTTGAAACGGGTTGTTTTCTGAAGAAGGCCAAGTACCGATTTCCATCAACTTACTTTTGGATTAGAGGGTCAAGTGCCGAAACAACTCAACATACAGTATTTCAGAAGCTCTAGTACCATCGTGTTAGCAGTGGAAGCAGTTCAGATGTGCCATCATCGTTGGAGCTTCGCTCTTTAGGACGTTGATTGACATCCGTTTTTTCTGCTGTTCTACGATTGGAAGCCTATAAGTTAAGTGGCCTGTTTGTATGTAAACTGTGCCCTTATACTTCTGCTGAGTCTTCTGTGTATCATCTCATTCTATTGTTATATGTTATTCGTATATTTATATGTTTATATTTCAGCGGGTTCTCGGTTGGGTGGTGTCTCCCTTAGATCATGCCACGTCATAGAGGTCGTCTATTGTGAGCGTTTTCTGTAGGGTGAGCAAATTTCCGATACTGGAATTTGCTAAGCGACTTCTGTTGCTATTTATGTTAGTTGTGATGACATGTATTAATATTGTTTTCGTTATTATTTCGCATTCTTTAGTTTTGTTTTGATTTGTTTGTATTTGTTAGCCTACTCTTGACTATAGTTTAGTTTCATACAACATTTTTGTTTATACACTGTGGTGTCATGTATTTTGTTTAATTCTATCGCAGATATCGTCACATTTTTTGTGATATTTCATTAATTTCTGCTTTATTTTTAGTTGATTTCTGCGAACGTTTTTGTATTGTTGCTGATCTTTGTTATTGTTTACATTGTTATTGTTTACATTGTTTGCATTGTTTACATTTTCAATGTTTACATTCTGCATGTGTTTACATAGTCATTGTTTACAGTTATAGTAATTAGTTAATGGGCTATGCTAATGCACTGTTACTACTACACTGATGATAAATGAATGATGAATAGTGTCGTGCACTATTGAATGAGAAGTGCACTTATGATCAAGAATTGAGTGTTGATATTTCATATACAAGTTCTTTGATTGGAGACTTGTTTCCCACAGAGACTGGGATAATATAATGTGATGTGAATATACAAGTGCTTAATTAAGACTTGTTACACTTAGGTTTGAAATAAATTAGTTAATTATTTCAGGTTTTTGAACTCATATTATTACTCATCATGTCTACATTTGAGCACTTTATTGAGCAGGGTAAATTGCTTGGGAAGACTGGTGATAAGTTAGAAGAATTTGCAACTGCTCGATATGATAAAGCAATGGAAGCTGAACAAAAGAAACTGCAGATGCAGGTGGATGAAAAAAGATTCCAAATGGAAATGGAAAAACAAAAAAAGGGAATCAGAAGCTGAGGAAAGAAAACTCCAGCTAGAAGCTGAAAATAAAAGACTTGAAAAAGAAGCTGAGAATAAAAGACTTGAAAAAGAAGCTGAGAATAAAAGACTTGAAAAAGAGGCTGAGAATAAAAGACTTGAGAAAGAAGCTGAAAGACTTCAAATAGAGGCTCAGGCTGAGGAAAGAAGATTACAGAGAGAGTCTGATGAGAGGAAAGAGAAAGCAAAAATGGAACATGAAGAAAAGGTCTTAGCTTTAGAGTTGGAAAAATTGAAATTGATGAACATGAGTAATGGTAATGATTCAAACAAGGGTTCATCTTCTGGTAAGGCTAATAATGATACTTTTAAGATTAAGTTACCAACATTTAGTCCTTCCAGTGATGACATAATGTTCTATCTGGACAGATTTGAACAAGCATGTACAGCTCATAACATAGACAAAGCAAAATATGTTTATCAGTTATCAGGGATACTGACAGGTAAAGCTCTAAGTATATTAAATATGGTGGATGAACCTGACAAGAACAATTATGAGGTTGTCAGGGCCGCTTTGTTAAAGAAATATCAGCTTAACGAAGACGGCTATCGTCTACAATTTAAAAACATGGTACCTGAAAATGGAGTTGAATTCTCCGAGTTTATTGCAAGAATACGCATTACTTTCTCACGATGGGTTGAACTATCTAAGACGGAAAAAACTTATGAAGGACTTATGGACTTAATACTTAGAGACAAAGTCATGTCGTCTGTCAATGAGTCTTTCCTTGCTTTCCTTCATGAACGTAAACCTAAAACAATAAAAGAAATGGAAGATTTCTGTTGCCAATATGTAACTGCGCACCCACACATAACCATGGGTAACTCTAAGGTGAAAGAAGGTTTACCAGTTGCTTCGGCAGCACCGTATGGTCAAAACTTTGCTCGTAGATCCCAACAAAATTTTGATAGAAAGGGCAGCGGTAATTTCTGTCAAAATCATGGAAATCAATTTCATGGTGATTCTTCTTCGAAGAATTGGAGACAACCTGATAGTACTCGTTACTATCACCCTAATAATTATAGGCATTTCAAAAGAGGATATGGTAATAGAGGTTATTCCTGCCGAAGACCTCAAAACCAAACAAATAGATGTTCGCATCAATGTGAACATGATAGTAATCGTGGAAACTGGAATTCGAATCATGATAACAATTACAATAGAGACAATAATAACTGCAGAGATAATAATAACTCTGATAACTTCAGAGGTAATAATAGTCGCGGTAGGTCTCAACACAAAAAAAAAAAGAGATATCAGCAGGCTAATTCTGTACAACAGGAAACTGAGGGAGCCTGTAATCATGTTGTTGATAATAAAAACTTTGACGCTGTCACTGGTTCTGCTTTTGACTTTGAGAGAGCAAACAAATGCCCCCAATGCAGTACTTTATTCGAACCGGGTACCATAACTACTTTGAGTTGTGGTCACCCTCTTCCCGCTCTTCCTGCTGCTGTTGCGCATGACGGGAGGGGTTCTTTAATCCTACATAAGGGTCTTGTTAATGATACTCCGGTCTCACTACTTTTCGATTCCGGATGCACCACTATTGGTGTTAGACAATCGCTTGTAGATCCATCTTGTGCTACAGGAAAGGTTATTAAATGTGTCACATTTGGCGGCACTCTAGAAATATATCCTACTGCTGTAATTCGCATTGCCACTCCTTTCTTTACTGGAGATGTGCATGCTTGTCTCTTACCTAATCCTATTGCGGACCTTATTATTGGTCGTATTCACGGAGTTAGGGAGTGTACCCCACAGCAGATTGCTGCTTGGGAAGATAATAACATGCAAGCTACAAATGCAGTGGTTACAAGAGCACAAGCTCTACAAACACCCGAAACTTCACTGAATAGTGATAATGAAGTTGATAGCCAAGATAGTCACTTAGTAATCACTCGTGACTCTTTCATAAAATTGCAAGAAGAAGATCCTTCTTTAAAAAAATTCTTCATTCTTGCGAAGAAAGGTGATCCGAATCAGGATACAAATAGAAAATCTTGGATTGCAATGAGAAACGGCGTACTTGTACGTATGGTACAAGATTCGACTACGTCGGCGCATTCGCAAATTCTTGTTCCCAAGAGCATGAGAGTGCAAATATTGCAACATGCTCATTTTTTTTTTTTTTTTTTTTTTTTTCGTTCGCCCGCAATGAGGTTATCTTGACATAGTATGCCTTTATTTCTTGTACAAGACAAATGTCCCTCGTTTCGGCAAAAGCCGATTTCGAGTGGTACCCTTGCTAGTTCGGCTCACGAGAGTCCTCAGGGACATCCTTCAAAATTTTTCAACTGGTCCGATTAATCGGTGCATCCCGCATTCGTATTGGCGTCGCCCGGGTTTGAAGTATCAAGAGTCCCAAAGCGGTGTTGTAACAAAAGAGTCTAGAGCTCCATGACTCGCAATGTGCTGGACATATGGGTTTTGCCCGTACGAAGTCGAGAGTCCTTGCGGCTTTCTTTTGGCCTTTTGTCAATAAGGACATTCGTATTTACTGCCGATCATGCAAGGTATGTCAGGAGGTCAAATCTAGAGGACCACGACATGCTGCGCCTATCCAGGCTGCTGACATTCCTATTCGCCCGTTTCAGAAAATGGCCATAGATATTATTGGCCCTTTTAAGGTCAAGTCGGCCAGAGGACATCAGTTCATCCTTACATGTGTCGATATGTGCACACGTTGGCCAGAGGCTATCCCTCTTAAGAGCATATCTACTACAGATATCGCAGATGCTCTTTGGTTGATATTTTCTCGCTTGGGGTTCCCCAGAGAAATATTGTCAGACCATGGCACTCAACTCATATCTGACACTATGTCACAGGTAATGTCTACCTTACATATTGAACGATCTCTCAGTAGTATCTACCATCCTATGTCTAATGGGTTAGTTGAGCGTCTGAATAGAACGCTCAAGACTTTGCTTGGTAAGATAACTGAAGATCATCCTCAAGATTGGGACAGGGTTTTACCCGCGGCCCTCTTTGCCTATAGAGAAGTCCCTAATGAACACACAGGATTTTCTCCCTTCGAACTTGTCTTTGGCGCGCGTCCACGCGGCCCTATGTCTTTATTACACGATCTCATCACTGCCGATGATATTAGCGATGAAACTCAATCCTCATATGAGTATGTCATTGCTCTTAGACAAAAGATCATTGAGGCATGTAAGCTAGCAACTGCTTCATCAGAAATTGCTAAAGAGAAGGCAAGGCAGTTTGCTAACAAGAATAGATGTCTACGACAACTTTGTCCAGGTGACAAAGCATTCGTCCTACTCCCCAGTAGGGAAAATAGACTTCTTATTGCATGGAAAGGTCCGTATGCAATAGTCTCTCGGATTTCCGATGTTGACTATGTGGTCGATATTGATGGAAAGCATAAAACTTTCCACATAAACATGCTTTCGGAATTTCACGAACGTCCGGACTATTTGCTGCCTATTTTCCAGGCAACGGATGATGCTCCTGCACCTCACGGTCATTATTCATCCCTGTCTGTCATACAGGATGAGGAATCTACCTTCTCTGATGTCAATCTTCCCCTTCCAGTGGTTCCATTACATTCCACGGAATCTTGGAAAAACGTTTCTGTTTCTCCTAATCTTTCTGGTGACGAACATCGACAAGTCTCGTCGATGTTACAAACATTTCAGGATGTTCTCACTGACATTCCTGGACACACAGATGTCATAGAACATGACATAATTCTTACCGACAATAATCCAATTAGGGTTAGGCCTTATCCTATCCCTATACACTTTCAGTCGCAAGTGGAAAAGGAATTGGATGAAATGATTCAATTAAATATAATTGAACCATCGACTTCACCATATTCTTCTTCCATGGTTATTGTCCGGAAGAAGGATAAGAACATACGAATTTGCGTTGATTATCGCAAATTGAATCAGGTCACAAAGTTCGATGCTGAACCGATGCCTTTGTTAGAAGATCTACTGATTAGACTTTCTAATTCTAGATTCTTCACTAAACTTGACTTGTCTAAAGGTTATTGGCAAGTGCCTTTAGCAGAGCATGCCAAACCTCTTACTGCTTTTACTACACCTAGGGGTCTATTTCAATGGAATGTTATGCCTTTTGGTCTCATGAACGCCCCTGCCACTTTCGTTCGCATGATGCGTCGAATTCTGTCACATCGTTCGGATGTCATCGCATACTTAGATGACATCTGTCTCTTCAGTGATACCTGGGAAGATCACTATTTAGGGTTATATGACTTACTGTCCACTCTACGTGAGAATAATTTGACAGCAAAACCTTCTAAAGCTTTTGTTGGTTTTGGTGAAATCTCTTTCCTGGGTCATCGTGTTGGTCATGGTCTCTTGAAGACAGAAGACCACAATACTTCCAAAATACTGAACATCTCTGTTCCTAAAACGAAGAAACAAGTTAGGAGTCTCTTAGGTTTAATTCAATTTTATGGGAGATTTATTCCAAATTTATCTTCGATCATGGCACCTCTCTCAACATTGTTGAAGAAAGGTTCGCCTAATCTGGTCCGTTGGTCTGAAGAATGCCAATCTTCACTAGACCAAATCAAGAATATATTTTCTTCTCCTCCATCTTAAGATTACCTACTCTTGATAGGACTTTTGTTCTTCGGAGTGATGCTTCATCCACTGGGATTGGAGCAGCACTGATGCAAGAATATGCAAATACTCTGCATCCTGTTATGTACATTTCTAGAAAACTAAATGCGGCAGAGAGGAACTACTCGGTTTTAGACCGTGAGTTGTTAGCGATGGTTTGGTCAATTCTAAAACTACAAAGATTCCTCCTGGGCGCACATTTCATTCTAGAGACTGATCAGAAAGCTCTTACAGCTATTCAGACTAAGAATTTGAAGAGTTCGAGATCCACTCGATATGCTATAGCTCTTCAACCTTTTCACTTCACGGTACGAGCTATCCGTGGTGCGGATAATGTGATGGCTGACATTTTGTCTAGATGCCCACATGACTCCAACTAATACTTCTGTCCTATATTTCCATATATTACAGAGTCATAACACACCTATATTACTACAATAGATTAGCACATCTGTACTCACTTTATATGTACACACTATCGTGCTTTGTTATCATCTTCTTCTGTTCGTTTTTTAAGATGATAGAGGAAGACTGAGTGGTTAATATAAGGGCCGTTAGTTTACTAAACAGCCACAATTATTAATAATGTATTGTACCTTATGAAGCATATTAGTTATTAATTAGCATTATATTGCTTGTACTTTCTCAGAATGTCATTGATGAGCTGAGGACTTACCTTACTATTATCAAGCATGACGAGTTCTAGATTGTGTACTTACCCTCGGAATGCCAGAGGATATGTCCTGGATCGTCATGTAGTTTAACTTTACTATGTACTTATGTCATTACATGTCAAATAATGTACTATTTAAATTTTCCTATCAGATTTGTACATCCATTTTTAAAGACAATATTAGATTATGCTATTTATTGATGTCTATGGTAACTTGCATACGTATATTGTGTTTACATGCTAACGTGATGTGTGTTGGTGACACCTCCCCGATGTGAATATTTTTTGAGACATATTTATTTTTCTGTTGAGGTATATCCTCACCAGACACTCTATATTTAGCCTCATGTTAGGCAATTTAATTAATTATCAGCGCATAATTCGTGCGTTTTGAGCCGCTTATCGCATGCTCTTTGATATTTAAAAAAAAAAAATATGTTCCACATTTTTTTTTTTATCGGGAGGAGGTGGTGATATGTTGCGTGAGAAATTCTCGCAACATCGTTTTATTACAATATATATTTTATAACGCAAGGGCAACAACTGCTTGAAATTTATAGTCACTTTTCTCGGTAAGCAGTTGTCTCCTCGCGTTGGTATTGAATGCAGTTAAGTTTGCTATGCTAGGCCGTTTTCTCAGAAAAACGGTTGGCAACCTGTTGGGTTATCCTTTTAAGGTAATCATTCTTACGCTGGTTCGTAGTAAAGGTCCTTGCGTCTTAAGTTCTGAGCTGTGGTCATTTTGCGCTGGACTGCGCATGACTGGTCTTGCTTCTTGGTCGATCGATTTCCGCCCACCACCAGTCAGTGAGCGATTTTGAATAGCTAGAAAGATGCCTCGCTGAGAGGGGATCTCCGCTATTTTTTTGTTCTGTCAGGAATGTGAAGTCCTCTTAATGGATATTTCGTTTATTCGAGATAATACCTCTAGTGTATTTCCACATGCCGGGAGGCGTAATATTTCTGTGTATTTCCTGAAGGCAAGGTAAATTAACTTTTCATTAACTCTATCGATTTTTGGTCGTGAGCGATTTTTGATTCATAGCCTGTCTTCGAAAGGCGTCGTCACGAGATGTTTTCCCAGCTCACATGTCGCTGTATTGTACTGCATCGGTTGATGCATGTCCCAAGGACCATTACTTGCTACTTTGTTACATGAACTAGGTTTGGAAAACCTTTGTTATCTAGAGGATATTTTTGAGGACATTATTTATACTTCGGCAGACGTGCCTGTCTTGCTGAAGTCAGATTAAGGAGAGTGAACTGATCTCATACATCTGGTTATCTTCTGGCTAAGATAGAAAGGGATGGAGAATTTTCCCGACTACATTACAGCCTTATAATGTATTGACATGCCTGTGAATCACCTTTATTATGATGCTGTCTACCGTCCATTGCTATACTGACATTGTTGCTGTGATAATGACTGTCTGATGTACCTACATATTCGCGTATACATTTTGTCACTGTGGCGTCCACAATAAATGATACAGAAAAACGTCACTAGCTGTTACAAGCATCATTGACTTTATACGTCGTGAGTTAACTGACGTCTTTGTATGGATTGCCCTGTTTTTGTATGATCATTGTTTGACTGTACATCATCTACACACTTCACAAAACCAGACCACGGGCACCATCACTCACCTCATGGTGCACGCGTCATTTGGCGGCCAATTACTCAATCATAATATAAAAACTCAAAAAAGTATTTAAAAATATGATAATTTTAAAAATCTAAATTGAATTTGTTCTTTAAAAAAAAAAAAAGAAGCTTCTGCCTGGGTTTAAGTCTCGTAAAATGCTGTGAAGTATAGTAATTAGACCCATGTCGATTGGGCACAATTCTGTGCTTCGCTAAGGCGTGTGTTGAGCGTTCTATCATCGTGTGCTGTGTAGCAGTAATATGCACATTTAGCGGGACGCAATTTTGTGTAGTTTAGCAGTAAGTCGCCTGTTGAGTGGGGCTCCATTCTGTGAACTATAGCCTTAACATGCGTGTTGAGTGGGCCGCAGATCTACAATATATAGCTGTAATTCGCCTGTTGAGTTGACAACAGTTCTACATTATAGCAGTAATTCGCCTGTTGAGTGGGTCACAATTCTACAATATATAGCAGTAATTCGGCTTTTGAGTGGGCCACAATTCTACATTATAAGCAGTAATTCGCCTGTCAAGTAGGCCACAATTCTGCATTGGCTGTAAAACCACGCGGCAGACCGTCCAAAATGGCGAGAGGAAAGGTGGAAAAAAGACTGTAATTTGACTTGTTACTAATGAGCTCTTTTATCACAACATTGTATTTAAAATTTACGGTTATTTTAAAAGTTGCTTGACTTAGTAGCCTGTGCCATGAATATACCTTGTATGATTTAAGACTGTCTGGGTTCCTTCCTCGCGTGAGCGCTACATAAATTTGGCTATGAGCAAAGACTGCTTCTGGTAGGTATATACCTGCATTATAAATTGATTGTGCCTGTGCTTTTGGGTTGTCACGGCAAAAGCTAAAATCACAGAAAACTGACGACGTCTCAAGATGAAAGAAGGCAGGTATTGCTTGGCTCTAAATTGAAGCATGGAATGGAAACTCGGACGCCTTAATTACTGCCTGGGATGATATCAGTGACGTCGGGTTGAAGGGCCGTTACAGATAATCTATTTCCGTTCAAGAGACCTTGATTTGCATCTAGGTTTCTGTGCTGCCTGATGAATGTACAGATTGTGGGCTTCAGTAGGTGTGGTGAATTTCCAAATGGACACTACTGATTCAAAAACCTCTTCTTCTTCTGCTTCGTCATTCACTATCAGATAACCACATATATCTCTCTAATATAGCTGGACGGCTTCTGTCATCACAATACATTTTCTGCCGCTCAACTGGGAAAGTAATAATAGCATTGGGGTCTTCATTAACCAACGAGTTAAGCTTCAGAATTAAAAAAAGGAAATTGAACACAGATGAAATTAACATGTTGAAGAAGTCGCACACCATTGTTCTTTCCCGTCATTTCTTACATCGGGTAAAGTACGAAACATTTTTTTTTTATTTAAAAGGAAAATTCAGTCCCCTGTCTTCAGTTATGATAGCAGTAAATTGACTGTTGAACTAGGATACATTCTGTGAAGTTAAGCCTTAGAAGCGGGCGGAACCTCAAACCCAGTAAGTCATCTCCAATCCAGTGAATTATCTCCAATTTAGTGATTCATCTCCAACCTAGTGAGTTATCTCCATCCCAGTGTGTCATCTCCAATGTAGTGAGTCATCTCCAACCCATTGAGTCATTTCTAACCCATTGAGTCATTTCCAACCCATTGTCATTTCTAACTCAGTGAGTCATCTCCAACCCATTGCATCGTCTGCAACTCATTGAGTCATCTCCAACTCAGTGAGTCATCTCCAACCGATTGAGTCATTTCCAACTCATTGAGTCATCTCCAGCCCATTGAGTCATCTCCAACCCATTGAGTCATCTCCAACCCAGTGAGTCATCCCCAACCCAGTGAGCGATCAATAGTGAATAGTGCAACTTTACAGATACAGCAGATGGCTACGGATAATGGCTTGTTCAGATAAATAGTCGCAGACAGGCTGTCAGCAATCAGGGAAAGCGATGTGAACATACTTAGGGCGTCATAAAGCTTCCTAAGGCCCCCTGCCTTGTGGGTAAGAAAAGTGTTCCAAAGGCTTGCGGAAAATCCATAACGAAACCAAGAAAGCAGCGGAAAATACTGGTACCCATCAATAAAAATTATGCTTTGGCACAGATTTAGGACAAAGTTAATGGAAGCAGCAGCGGGAAATCCTCCTGTGGGTAGGAAATTCACGATTCCCAGCTGGTACCAGACCTTTATCCATCTAGGGTTAGGCACAACAACTAATAACTTTGAAATAGGCAACCGCGTGGATGTTAGAAAAATAGAAAATGTAACCAAAACCAAACTTTAAAACAGAATGAGTGTGTGTGTGTGCGAGAGAGAGGGAGAGAAAGAGAGCGAGAGAGAGAGAGGGGGGGAATGGGGGATGTATAAAAAGGAAAATAAAGATTCTAAGAAATATTAAAATTGGGGTAGACTGATGTTGAAGTGAAATTGGATGACTGATGTTTGTTAAATGGGATGGACTGATGTTGGAGTGAAATGGAATGGACTGATGTTGGAGTGAAATTGGATGGACTGATGTTGGTATGGTGAAAAATACAGTGATACAACGTTAAAATACCTCCAATTATAAAGATAACAGGTAAGATAACATGTAGGGATAAAATTATACGTAAGATACGAGGATACATTCTCGCCTACGCCAGCGCTTTCTACCGCCATTGAAACTAACTAGTTAGACATGCAGACGAAACGGTTTACCCTTTTAGACGGGAGGGGAAACGGAGATAAAAAGGAAAAAATATGACTGAACACGTGTTTGAATCTAAAAAGCAAAAAGACGCAATTGGTAGTTTAAAGAAAAAAATCACGCCACTAGTTGACACAATGTAAGGACTTGGTAGGAAAACTAACCTTGAGAAAAGTAGGATTTTCTTTAATAATAAAGTTATGAAAATAAAACCTAGCTAGTTTGATAACCCATCTTGAGCAGAGAAATAATATACTTTTAATTATACAGACGGACAGATAACACGGAAGATATTGACGAAAGACTGTATTGTTCACATCAGTAGAGGGGAAGTTCGTGGATTGGACATAAGTATTTATATTAGTGAATGAGAGACGCGCACTTGTACCATTTGATATAAGGCTGTCCATTAACACAGTTCATGGCTGCTAGAGGTGATTTCCCGGAATTAATAAATAAAAATCAGTGGGACGCCTTAATCTAGCTGTCGTGAAATTCTAAATCCACATATATAAATTAAAAAGTAAATGTAAAGCCTAACGCATTAATTCAATAAAAGGAAAGAGGAATACTGGTGAATGTGTTACATGAGAAGCTAACAGTTGGCCTACCGCGCTGAACTCGGTGTTTGTTATGTATTGTGCTTCAGTGTGGAAATAGATTATAAATTAGTTCTGAAGTAGGAGGTACAACCTTCTTGTTTCAGGGACCGTGGTCCTAACGTATTGAAGCAGCACCTGGTCTAAGTTTTGCTGAATCCAGAGGCTGGTAGCATACTCCTTGGTCCAGATATCAACCAGGGTTGTTTCTCAAGGAAACGGTGAAGCAAGCGAGCAGTGGAGACTGTTTCCTGCCGCTCACACAGAAGTTAAGAGTGTGTGGCCGGAGCAGCTCAATCTTGTGTATAACCCCCCTCTAACAGTGACTTTACCTTAATTCAAGAGGGACATTTATTTGTTTCAAATCAAAAGAAACTGTGAACCTTACCAATATTATTTCCACCAGAAACAAACACTTGAAGTCATGATGACAAACAACAACTTAGCTTGACAAGCCAGTATTACCTCATAGTACTACAGCACAACTTACAAACATAGTGCAATAATAATATATGTCAATACAAAGATCCTATCTATAAATTGTGTACATACAACTTATGATTACATTTGATTGTGATTCCTGAGTCACTTTGTAGTTGAATCAGGATATCTATTATTGACAGGAATTAATACATATTTTTAAAAGTTACACGTGAGTTATTAAGATAGTCTTATAGAGTGTTCTATGTATGTGAGTGTCACAGTGTTGTAAAGTATTGTGAATTAAATTAAATTGTTTATCTGTTGGTTGGTTGTTGTGAACATACACTTCATCACTTTCATAACCCTAGACATTCAACGTAGTCATCACAATATTCCAGAATAATTCTGACTGAGGTCTAAATGTGGTAGCAAAGTAAGGTCATCTGTAATACACCACACTTATTAGATGCAGATACCTTCACAGCTGACCTCAGGCAGTACACTAAGTCCCCTATAAATATTTATATCATCCCACTTTACCACATATATTGGGGTCTCGCTCCCGGGATATTGAACCTTCCCCTAGCATATATATTGGGAGTAATTCACTTCGGGAAATTATAAAAATTAAAAAGGTATTCTTGGGTGGAAAAATAAGGCTGAGCTCTCAGTGCCTGTGGTTGTCCTTAGATAGTTATTTATAGATTGAATTATTTACATTTGCCTGTTAGAAAATGGCGGACCTAGCAAAGTTTCGATCTGCTGCTGTGCAGTCTGCTAAAGAGTTAGGAATGGTCGGGCAAGTTATGATTGCTTATGTCACTACTGAATGTGACAAATTTATTGAACGTGAAGAAAAAAGATTAGAAAAAGAGGCTGAAAGGAAGTTAGAGGCTGAAAAAGAAATTAAGAGGTTGCAGATTGAGGCTGAAAAAGAGGCTAGGTCATTGGAGGCTGAGGCTAAGAAGTTACAATTAGAGGCTGAGGCTAAGAAGTTACAATTAGAGGCTGAGGCTAAGAAGTTACAATTGGAGGCTGAGACTAAGAAGGTCCAATTGGAGGCCGAAAGAGAAGAACGGAGACAGGCTGCAGAAAGGGAAGCAGAAAAGGAGGAGAAGAGATTACAAAGGGAACATGAGTTACGACTTAGGGAGTTGGAATTTCAAGGCCATGCTCCTGAAAATGGTGCCAGTCCCTTTACCTCTGATGCAGCTGCTAGTCAGGGAGCCTCAACCTCAGCTATGAATTTTCATCTAGATCATTTTGTTGAGAAAGAAGATGATATCGAGAGCTATCTAAATAGATATGAACTATTAGCTACCACGTATGGGTTAGAGAGAGAAAGGTGGAGCTTAAAGTTATCTCAAGGGCTTCGTGGTACGGCTTATGATGTTTTCGCCAAAATGAGCAGAGCTGATCAAGAAAATTATGACATGCTAAAGCAGGCTCTTTTGTTAAGATATGGAAAGAATGGTGAATTTTATAGGAAAAAATTTAGGAATGCTAAACTACTGTCAGGTGAAACCTATCACCAGTTCTCTGCACGGTTAGAGACATACTTGGAGAAATGGACTTCTCTGGGGAAAACCCAAGATCTTAAGGAAATGATCCTTATAGAACAACTCAGAGAGTCCATGGCTCCAGACCTGAGGAAGTTTCTCATGGAACAAGGTGCAGAGAGACTGGGTGAGTTACTAAATGTCGCTGAAAGGTATCAGGCAGCTCAAGCAGAGGTAACAAGTAATAAAAAGAAGAGGCAGGTAGACAATTATCAGGCACCACAAAACTTTAATGAATTTGATCATAGAGATCAAAACAAAGGTAAGCACCAGTTTGATAGGCCACGTTATGATAATAAAAATAAAACCCCACAATTCAATGAAAGGAACTATGATAACAGGAAACCCTTCAGACAGGAAGGAAAATATTGTCAAATATGCAGGATGCATAATCATAATACTAGTGAATGTGGTAGGAAAGTTCCTCCATATCACGCGGCATGCATGATAACAGTGGACAAGGGGAAGAAGAAACTGACAGAGAATCATATAAATCTTCAACATCCCCCATCTGTGAAGAAGTTACATGTAATGGTGCCAAGGTTAGGTGCCTTTACAATTCAGGTTTAGAATATGACTCAGTTGTGAGTGCAACCCTAGTGCACCCTGAACAGTATACCACAGAGAAAGTGGAGATACAAGGGGCCGTAAAGGGAATATCCACCATGACACTTCCCGTAGCCGAGATCAATGTAGAGACAAGGTACGTGGAAGGAGTGATTAGAGCAGCCGTGTGTGACGATCCTAATTACCCACTGGTGTTAGGAAGCAAATATGTTTTTCTAGGAAGCCCTGTAAAACCTGTGGTAATGGCCACGCTTCAGGTCAGGTCGACCCCTAGTAGAACGGAGGAGGAACCACCACTAGTTTATTCTCATAAGCAGATGAGAAAGGCCCAGGAAAAAGATAAAACATTAAAACCTTGCTTTGGTAAATTGCCAACAAGCCATGCACACCCTAAGAAAGGACAATTTTATTTGAAGGAAGGACTGCTCTTCAGGAAAGCTAGAGCAGGATCCAAAGAACAGGGACAATTGGTATTACCAACCCCCTACAGGGAAAAAGTGATGGCACAAGCTCATGTTGTACCAGACGGTGGACACCAGAGAAATGGGACCACCCGTCAAAGGACATCGGAAAAATTCTACTGGCCCCAAGTAGCTGCTGATATTTCACAATTTGTGGGGGCCTGTGAAAAATGTAGCAAGGTACAGTCCCCAAGTTGGGAAAATCATAATCAGATGCCAGCCAAGCATTCTGAAACATATGGGCCTAACAATAACAAGGAAAATAAAAATAATAAGGTTGACATAGAGGATAGGTATCCACCTTCCCCCCAACAGTGTTCACCAAAAATATTTAGATTCGCAACTCTGAGAAAGGCATTCAGAGAAAATAGAAACTCAGACCAGTCAACCCAGGAACAGTTTGAAGCCGCATTTAGGGAGCTGGCTGACATTGACATTGAAGATGATCCGCCTAAGTTAAAACCGAAACAAATTGTTAACATAAGAACAGTGGGCAGTGGACCAGTGAGCAATTCGGAAAATGCTCACAGCGCTTCACAATATGGCTATTAACTTAGCATTAAAAGGGCACTGGTGACATTGGTAGTCACCCGACCCTACACCGTCCAAGGGGAAGTAGTGTTCGGACCCTGGATGGAGATAACCCACACATCTTATAGCAATGCTAAGGGCGAATTGATTTCTGATGCAGAAACTCATTTCCCCACATATTATCTTAATTCACCAGATTGTCGGTAGGCGGAACTATAGTTGATGAATATGGCCTCCATTTGAGTGGCACATTATATACTGAAGCACATTAAAAACGCACCACTATTATATATACTGATGCCGAGAAGCTGGCAAAAAAAAGTGTGGGAATGGATTTTCCCCGTGTTTGCCATGAGGTAGAGAGCGAATGGCTGCTGGAATGGAAAAGTGCAAGATTCAACCCACGGGTGTGTGTACAGACTACATGAAAACGATGAAAGTTACACGTGCAACACGATTCCCAACAGCTATGACCCTGAAAATGTGTACGCGTTGTGGCAGTATACTCGGTATAAAAAGGCCGTTGAGACAAAACATCCAGTACACGTGCTTGAAATGCCACGACTATCTGAAAACGACCGCCAACGAGCCATTGGTATGTTGGAGACCGGAATGAGCTCGCGGGCCATTGCCAGAAGGATGAATTGCCACCACAGCACTATTGTACGTCTCAATGACGTTACGGAACCACTGGCAGTGCCCGGGATAGACTTCGGAGTGGCCAACCACGAGTTACTACCCCTGCGCAAGATCGTCATATTGTGCTGAGTCACCTAAGGAATCGTACTCTCCCGGCAAGTCAAACAGCAAGAGCAATAGTGGGTAGACATGGGCAAGTCTCTCGAATGACAGTCATACGACGACTCAGAGATACAGGCCTTACTGCAAGACGACCTTATGTTGGGCCAAACTTGACTCACAGACATCGTTAGCAGCGCCTGCAATGGGCAGAGCAACATATCAGATGGACTAGACTGCAGTGGAATGCTGTCCTATTCACAGACGAGAACAGATTCAACATATCCTTTGCAGATGGACGTATGCGGATTTAGCGACGGTGTGAAGAGCGCTTTGCAGATTGCTGTGTCAACCGATTTCGAGGTGGCAGTATTCACATTTGGGGAGGATTCAGTTTTCACCATCGCTTGCCTCTTCACGTCTTCCGTGGAAATGTTAATGCTGTGACATATCGAGATGAGGTTCTGGATGCACTGGTTGCTCCTGCGTTCACAATTTATCCAGACTTGCAGCTTCTCCAGCAGGATAACGCACGTGCATTTTTTGGTATTTTTGGTTTTCTCCCTTGCCTGCACAGAATGCAATGAATTTCATAACAATCAAATGTACAAATTAATGACCAGCATGGATTCATAGGAAAATGAATAAAGATTCCAAATATGTAAACTTGTACACACTTATATTTACATTTCACACTCTATTCCTGGATTATACAGGTGGTGCGTTTTTAATGTGCTTCAGTATAGAACATTATAAATATATTATTAGAAGGGTGTTTCCACATTCAATCACGCCTGAGATCAGACCAATTGTTGGCTGTGAACATTTCGGAGGAGCAGAGGTCTCCATTGTTGCCTTTTTGAATTGAGGATAGTCCGAGTGTTTATTAAGGCTGATCAGGAAATTATTGGATCCCCTACACAACTCAGATATCACCATATAGATCAACTCCTCATAACGTACAAATTGAGGAACATCTAATGTTCTCGGGACATGTCGTTGAACAGACTCAGAGAAGAAAAATGGTGAATACTGATTGCTAAGCAGCAATAAGACAAGCAGTAACACTTGCCGCTGTTCAGTAATATAACTGAAATGGATTCTTGGATTGCAGAGGTCTGAGGCAACCTTCGTCAGTAGTGCTTACTTTGAATTGACCCACCTGCATTAATCCATGATCAAAATAAAATCAGAGAAACGTTGATGCAGATTTTCTAAGCCGCCATCCGCGCGATGAAAATCAAAGAAATCACCAGGCATAGACCTAAATTTCTCTATGTGTATATAGAATTATAGACTGACATATAACGTCTGTTTTAAGTGGGGAGAATTTGTCGTGAAATTCTAAATCCACATATATAAATTAAAAAGTAAATGTAAAGCCTAACGCATTTATTCAATGAAAGGAAAGAGGAATACTGGTGAATGTGTTACATGAGAAGCTAACAGTTGGCCTACCGCGCTGAACTCGGTGTTTGTTATGTATTGTGCTTCAGTGTGGAAATAGATTATAAATTAGTTCTGAAGTAGGAGGTACAACCTTCTTGTTTCAGGGACCGTGGTCCTAACGTATTGAAGCAGCACCTGGTCTGAGTTTTGCTGAATCCAGAGGCTGGTAGCATACTCCTTGGTCCAGATATCAACCAGGGTTGTTTCTCAAGGAAACGGTGAAGCAAGTGAGCAGTGGAGACTGTTTCCTGCCGCTCACACAGAAGTTAAGAGTGTGTGGCCAGAGCAGCTCAATCTTGTGTATAACCCCCTCTCCAACAGTGACTTTACCTTAATTCAAGAGGGACATTTATTTGTTTCAAATCAAAAGAAACTGTGAACCTTACCAATATTATTTCCACCAGAAACAAACACTTGACGTCATGATGACAAACAACAACTTAGCTTGACAAGCCAGTATTACCTCATAGTACTACAGCACAACTTACAAACATAGTGCAATAATAATATATGTCAATACAAAGATCCTATCTATAAATTGTGTACATACAACTTATGATTACATTTGATTGTGATTCCTGAGTCACTTTGTAGTTGAATCAGGATATCTATTATTGACAGGAATTAATACATATTTTTAAAAGTTACACGTGAGTTATTAAGATAGTCTTATAGAGTGTTCTATGTATGTGAGTGTCACAGTGTTGTGAAGTATATGAATTAAATTAAATTGTTTATCTGTTGGTTGGTTGTTGTGAACATACACTTCATCACTTTCATAACCCTAGACATTCAACGTAGTCATCACAATATTCCAGAATAATTCTGACTGAGGTCTAAATGTGGTAGCAAAGTAAGGTCATCTGTAATACACCACACTTATTAGATGCAGATACCTTCACAGCTGACCTCAGGCAGTACACTAAGTCCCCTATAAATATTTATATCATCCCACTTTACCACACTAGCCAGCAGCTCAGCTGAGTTTTGCTAGTCCTAATTAACTGTGTTCTCAATTCTGAATTGTGGTAAGGAAAAAAAGCATTTATCTTGTTTATTTTAATATTTTGAGTGATTGATACTGCCATATCATGAAAAATGATTACGACAAGTAAGTGCCGGCTCTAGGTCCCCAGCCGCAGTCCAGGGCCTGGAGACAAACTAATAATATATGAAAACCTATCTAAGACTATGGAAGGCGGATCTATTATTGACATCAGTGGGAACATATTACCCACCTTATTGAATAGAAGAGGAAACTATTGAACATATTTCGGATGCAATGCAGTCTTGGGAAACTGATACTAATTGATAACAACTGGGTGAGATGTGTTACGTTGGTCAGAGAGATCTGACTCAGTCTGTGTAGTGTTGTTTTGTGGTGTTGTGTGTAAGAGTGGCGCAGTGAATAGAGTACTGACACATGGCACAAATTTTGTTTCAGAGTTTCTGATCTGGCACTACGATTGTGCCAGATACTCTTGTAGAAGTACAAGAGCGGGTGTCTGTGCAGCCTAACATTTTACTCCAGCTACTAAGAGGAGTGGGCCACAAGAATTCTGTACTACATCATTACAGGCCAGTAAAGTGCAAACCTGGCCTGCTGGAGATTCATTAACAAATCCCACCATCAATAAAGAAATAAAGCTTGTAAAATAAACATTAACATCAGTCCCTATGTTAAGGACTATGAAATTTGTAACCACAGATTGGGCATGATGACGCCACCCCAACTAACCATCCAGTGCTAGTGTTCCCAAGACAGTGTAGATACCATTAATAATAATCATTGTAATAATATACTTATGTACAAAAGTTATATTTGATTATGCAATATATATATATATGCATTTCATTGATAAATACCTATCATTTCATATGTTCTGACCCAAAGAAACAATTGGTTCAGGACTAATAAATTTGAAAAATTTTTAAACTTAAACTTTAACAGCCAGTGTTAGTTCAGTGTATTATAGAGTTTATTATTATTATTAGACTTATTAATTACATGTGTGTGTCTGTGTATTTTATTACCTACACATTACATTTCAGTACCCTAGACTTTTAACGTAGCTAACACTCATTATAGTAGAATAGGTCTGTTTGAGGTCGTAAGTGGTAGCAGAAAGGCCTCCTGTAACTCCCATAAGCTTTTATCTCAGGAGCCTTCACAGCTGACCTCATACAGTACACTAGGTAACATAACAACCATACAATAACATCAAAATCCACTACAGTTGGACTGATATTGGTTCTTCAACATAATCACCATCCACCTTCAGATGTCTGTGGAGCATAGTCGTCCTTCCAGTAATCACACCAAGACATCCTGTTCTGTACCATCTATTCAGGTTCTTCCCACTTCTCCATTAATTGTATAAAGTCTATAACCAGTTAGCTTCTCCATACGTTTATTATTTGGGTCTCCATTTCATTTACATAGATTCCAGAACAAGGACTGCCTTGTAATGCTATCAACTAGCTTTGTAAATGCGTGCCTTATCAAACGCGGACGTTAGCGCAATATAATCATGCAATCAACAAAATAATTTAACGCATCCGATTGCCAAAACATAGGCTGAAAATGAATAATAATTGATGAAAAATACTTGAAAACAGATACTAGATTTTGAAATAGATCAGACCGAGTGTTGCCATCAAACTACGCGGGAAAACCAGACGAAAATATTAAACAGCTATATACCTCAACGTAACAGGCAGGTTTGAAACATAATGAATGCTGTACAGGCCAGATGGCTACACTGATGTGGTAATTTGAGCTTATTATTTTTTGGTATGTATGGGATCGTCTATATATGACATAAAGCAGTGAAGGAGAGGGTGTCAAAATTTTGTGACGAGTGTGACAATTTTATGAGGGGGAAGGGGTGTTTGAAAAAAATGTGACGTCATACATACGGTTACCATACGTCCACATATATGCGGACACGTCCTCATTTTGGGTGTAAAAATTACTGTCCGCACACATTTTTGTGAATTCACTGTTTTGTCCGCATTTCCAGTGATTGGACGTTTTTTCTTCACTATGACGGTACCCCACGTAAAAATAGGAGATTTTCTTTATTTGGTAACAGTGTAGCGTCAAATTTAGAATTCAGAAGTTGGCTACCCGACCAATTACATCGGCAATTGAGTAGCGTTCCCACTTCCGATATTACATTTTTAGCATGGCTTTTCGCTCCGCGTATCCGGTTCCGATCTTCATTAGCAGTCAGCTTCGCTTTTCGGTCACATGTGGACGGCGTGTAGCGTTAGCTTTTGACTGAAATTAAGTGAAACACTTGTAAACTATGACTTCCTCAGAGAAATATGTTCCATTTACTTGGGATAATTATAACAAAATGTAATGTGTAACTAGGTGTAATGCGCTTGGTAACGATATGTTTCTATCAGTATTTAAAAAGTAATCTAGCTTTGTTAAAGAAGATTTTTGTCATTTTTATCAATAAAGATCATTTTATGAACTTAATATTTGATATGTAAAAAAAATAAGTTTATCTGTTACGGTATTTATTGAAATAAATATGTCCTACTTTTTTGTCCTACAGTTTCACTATAATGTCCTCCCTTATCCTCCTTTTCGTGACTAAAAATTGAAAATTGTCCTTTTTGTGTTGAACGATATGGTAACCCTAGTCATACAAAAAATACAAGTGAGGTCTGTAACCTCCATCGATAGGACAATGACACACTGACATGTGAAGATGTCGGCAGCTTAGTTGAAGGAGAACATGAAAGATCGTAATCTGCTGAGCGATGATAACCAACGCCTTGCGGCCGCAAACATCGAGGCGACTATTTGAGAATAAGGGAGGGGTGGGGGGGGGGGGGAGGTAACTATTGGTCTCTGTGAAATCCAATCTGAAATCAGGAACCTAAACTCAGACGGAACTGTCACTGTGAACTGTTTGGCTGTGTCAGAGAAAGATAACCATTATTGAACAATCAAACTGAAACGACAGGAAAAGTATATGTAAAGAAAGTAGGCGAGGGACATGAAAATAGGGTTCGGAGACAATCGTGACAAGCGCGAATAAGTGTGAAGTCGGAAATTGCGAGAAATAAAAGAAAAACTATTTGAAAGAGGAGCTAATAAGGGTACGAAACACTGGGTAATATAATATACTATAATTAGTAATGTTAAGGGATGCCCACGGAAAAAAAGAAGCAGCCGTTATAAGCACTCGAAAAGAGAACAGCCTTTTTTCTGTGTCCATATAATTCCGTCAGTTCTTACAGGGCCACCTGTTGTTATAGAGCCGTCTGTTGTTATTGAGTTGTCTGTTATAGAGCCGTATGTTGTTATAGAGCCGTCAGTTGTTATAGAGCCGTCTTGTTTTAGAGCCGTCTGTTGTTATAGAACCGTCTGTTGTTATAGAGCCGTCTGTTGTTATAGAGCTGTCTGTTGTTATAGGGCCGTCTGTTGTTATAGAGCCGTCTGTTGTTATAGAGCCGTCTTGTTTTAGGGCTGTCTCTTATAGAGCCGTCAGTTGTTATAGAGCCGTCTGTTGTTATAGAGCCGTCTGTTGTTATAGAGCCGTCAGTTGTTATAGAGCCGTCTGTTGTTATAGAGCCGTCAGTTGTTATAGAGCCGTCTGTTGTTATAGAGCCGTCAGTTGTTATAGAGCCGTCTGTTGTTATAGAGCCGTCTTGTTTTAGGGCTGTCTCTTATAGAGCTGTCTGTTGTTATAGAGCCGTCTTGTTGTTATAGAGCCGTCTTGTTGTAGAGTCGTCTGTTATAGAGTGCCGTCAGTTCTTATAGGGCCGTCTGTTGTTATAGTGCCATCAGTTCTTATAGTGCCGCCAGGTCTTATAGAGCCGTCTGTTGTTATAGTGCCATCAGTTCTTATAGTGCCGTTAGTTCTTATAGTGCCGTCAGTTCTTATAGTGCCGCCAGGTCTTATGAAGCCGTCTGTTGTTATAGTACCGTCAGTTCTTATAACTGACTTATAGTCTTATAGTGCTGCTAGTTCTTATGGTGCTGTCAGTTCTTACGTTGCTGTCAGTACTTTTGGTGCTGTTTGTTCTTATGGTGTCGTCTGTTCTTATAGTTTTGTCTTTTCTTATAGTGTTGTCTGTTCTTATGGTGTTGTCAGTTTTTATAGTGTTGTCAATTCTTATAGTATTATCATTTCTTATAGTGTTGCCAGTTCTTATAGTGTTGTCATTTCTTATAGTGTTGCCAGTTCTTATAGTGTTATCATTTCTTATAATGTTGTCAGTTCTTATAGTGTTATCATTTCTTATAGTGCTGTCAGTTCTTATAGTGTTGTCAGCTCTTATAGTGTTATCATTTCTTATAGTGTTGCCAGTTCTTATAGTGTTGTCAGTTCTTATAGTGTTGTCAGTTCTTATAGTGTTATCATTTCTTATAGTGTTGCCAGTTCTTATAGTGCTGCCAGTTCTTATAGTGTTGTCAGTTCCTATAGTGTTTTCATTTCTTATAGTGCTGCCAGTTCTTATAGTGTTGTCAGTTCTTATAGTGTTTTCAGTTCTTATAGTGCTGCCAGTTCTTATAGTGTTGTCAGTTCTTCTAGTGTTGTCATTTCTTATAGCGCTGCCAGTTCTTATAGTGCTGCCAGTTTTTATAGTGTTGTCAGTTCTTATAGTGGTGCCAGTTCTTATAGTGCTGCCAGTTCTTATAGTGTTGTCAGTTCTTATAGTGTTGTCAGTTCTTATAGTGCTGCCAGTTCTTATAATGCTGCCAGCTCTTATAGTGTTGTCAGTTCTTATAGTATTGTCAGTTCTTATAGTGTTGTCAGTTCTTATAGTGTTGTCAGTTCTTATAGTGTTGTCAGTTCTTATAATGCTGCCAGTTCTTATATTGTTGTCAATTCTTATAGTTTTGTGAGTTCTTATAGCTGCCAGTTTTTATAGTGTTGTCAGTTCTTATATATAGTTGTCAGTTTTTATAATGCTGCCAGTTCTTATAGTGCCGTATGTTCTTATAGTGCTACCAGTTGTTACAGTGTCATCTGTTGTTGTAGTGGTGTCTGTATTTACAGTACCATCTTAATAGTGCCTCAAGTTTTTATAGCACGTCTTCTTATATTGCCGAATGTTCCAATGTGTTGTCTGTTCTTACAATGTCGTCTGTTCTTACAGTGTCGTCTGTTCTTACAATGTCGTCTGTTCTTACAGTGTCGTCTGTTCTTACAGTGTCGTCTGTTCTTACAGTGTCGTCTGTTCTTACAGTGTCGTTCTGTTCTTACAGTGTCGTCTGTTCTTACAGTGTCGTCTGTTCTTACAATGTCGTCTGTTCTTAATGTTGTCTGTTCTTACAGTGTCGTCTGTTCTTACAGTGTCGTCTGTTCTTACAGTGTCGTCTGTTCTTACAGTGTCGTTTGTTCTTACAATGTCGTCTGTTCTTATAGTGTTATCTGTTCTTACAATGTCGTCTGTTCTTACAGTGTCGTCTGTTCTTACATGTCGTTTGTTCTTATAGTGTCGTCTGTTCTTATGGTGTCGTTTGTTCTTATAGTGTCGTCTGTTCTTATAGTGTCGTCTGTTCTTACAATGTCATCTGTTCTTACAGTGTCGTCTGTTCTTACATGTCGTTTGTTCTTATAGTGTCGTCTGTTCTTATAGTGTCGTCTGTTCTTACAGTGTCGTCTGTTCTTATAGTGTCGTCTGTTCTTATAGTGTCGTCTGTTCTTACAATGTTGTTTGTTCTTATAGTGTCGTCTGTTCTTACAATGTTGTTTGTTCTTATAGTGTCGTCTGTTCTTATAGTGTCGTCTGTTCTTACAATGTTGTTTGTTCTTATAGTGTCGTCTGTTCTTATAGTGTCGTCTGTTCTTACAGTGTCGTCTGTTCCTATAGTGTCGTCTGTTCTTATAGTGTCGTCTGTTCTTATAGTGTCGTCTGTTCTTACAATGTCGTCTGTTCTTACATGTCGTTTGTTCTTATAGTACAGTGTCGTCTGTTCTTATAGTGTCGTTTGTTCTTATAGTGTCGTCTGTTCTTATAGTGTCGTCTGTTCTTACAGTGTCGTCTGTTCTTATAGTGTCGTCTGTTCTTATAGTGTCGTCTGTTCTTACAATGTTGTTTGTTCTTATAGTGTCGTCTGTTCTTATAGTGTCGTCTGTTCTTACAGTGTCGTCTGTTCCTATAGTGTCGTCTGTTCTTATAGTGTCGTCTGTTCTTATAGTGTCGTCTGTTCTTACAATGTCGTCTGTTCTTACATGTCGTTTGTTCTTATAGTACAGTGTCGTCTGTTCTTATAGTGTCGTTTGTTCTTATAGTGTCGTCTGTTCTTATAGTGTCGTTTGTTCTTATAGTGTCGTCTGTTCTTATAGTGTCGACTGTTCTTACATGTCGTCTGTTCTTACAGTGTCGTCTGTTCTTACAGTGTCGTCTGTTCTTATAGTGTCTGTACTTACAGTGTCGTCTGTTCTTACAGTGTCGTCTGTTCTTATAGTGTCGTCTGTTCTTACAGTGTCGTCTGTTCTTATAGTGTCGTCTGTTCTTATAGTGTCGTCTGTACTTATAGTGTCGTCTGTTCTTACAGTGTCGTCTGTTCTTACAGGGTCGTCTGTTCTTGCAGTGTCGTCTGTTCTTACATGTCGTCTGTTCTTATAGTGTCGTTTTAGTGCCCTTTGTTCTGGTAGTGCCGTCTGTTTTTATGGTGCTGACCGTTCTTATAGTACCGTATGCTCTTATAGTTCCACTAGTTCTTATAGTTCCGTGTGTTCTTATAGTGCCATTTGTTCTTGTACTACCATCTGTTTTTATTGTGCTGTCTTTACTTATATTACTACTAGTTCTTATAGTTCCGTATTTATGGTCCCGCCTGAGTAGAGTGGAAAGTGATAAGTACGTGAGAAATAAAGGTGTGAGAATAGATTTCACGAGTGAATAGTTTAAGGAGAAGATCTGTCTCTGGAATGGAAAGTTTCTCTAGTCCAGCCTATCTATACGACTATAATTTAGTACAAGACAATCTTATACCTCCATATATGTGTAAATGTACGTTTAACTACATACACACACACAGTTTTGTGACAACAAGACACACAAACGTGAAAAACTATGGTAAATTGGGTATGGGTCTGACCAACACACAAAGGTAAGTTCTTTTGTTGTTTATTATCATTTAAACTTTACAACATTGAATATCTAAAGAAAGATCAAATAAAAAAATCAGAATTTCATACATAGAAAAATAACAGAACACATGTGCCCTCCCCTTATTGAGAAGAAAAATGAACCCAACAAGTTAATAACCCCACAGGTCAAAGGTTAGCACTGTGTTATAGAATAGTCAGTAAAGAAAAGAACAAAGTTCCTACTAAAGCTATCCAGTAAAATAAACAATGTTTAAGCAGAATTCAGATAATACAATTTTCCTGTAACAAAGAAAATTCACTCTCTCTGACATACGTGGCCACTCAATCACGCTTACCCTATTCTTGGTGAAGAAATCTCTTGGACATGCAGTGTCTATATATATATATATATATATATATATATATATATATATATATATATATATATATATATATATATATATATATATATATATATATTCCAGTGTCTTTATCTTCCAAATTGGCCCCAGTCCCTCCTTTAATAATTACATTTTATAAGGGGGACGCCTAATTTGGTGGTTGATTCCTGGGTAGACAAATGCCACGTCGAATAGATAATGTAGGAAAACCGAGATCTTGCGTTCACAGTAAACAGTAAACAATACTTCCAGTATAGGGAAACATCTGGTTGCTAACACTGTTAATTATGGTGATGATGGTAAATCCTATCGGCTGGCTCTGTGGTGAGTGCCGATTTTGAAACAGCGTAACTTGCTGGATAAATCCGCTGATACGACTGTCAAAAGTCAGATAGTAATGTTATTTGTGTTACGCCACAGTGGGCTGATAAAATTGAATAAATATCTGGGTATTGATAAGTCCAGTTAACTTTACTATTTAAAATGTTAATTTTTCTCTTTGGCCAATCCTGTTCACAACTGAACTTGGGGACGCGTAAGCCAAGAAGAAGACACCATTAATCAATCAGTAAATGAAGAAAAAAGGACCAAAATAGACCGCTGGTCGCCCTTTGATCAAGTCTGCGAGGAATAAAGAACATTTATTAAAAAAAGGCTACTATTCTATATAACTACATCTATGTAGACGGAAGGGGACAAGACGATCTCTTATCCTCTCCGTCAGTCCTGATTAAAGTTAAAAGGCACACGGTGTCTGTAGCCTATTCTATCGCGCGTCGCTTAGCGAGTGCAGGTTTGGTTGAGGCATGTAGCCTTTCCCCTTCCGCCCCGGTCAACGATCAGCGTACAATGTCAATTATTAGTTAATTATCCATACGCGCACTTAACAAATATCGCCTGTCATTAATAACTATTAGATTGTCGGCGCCGGTGGGTCGACGTATGGTATTTAAATAACAGTCACTTACTAAAATTACACAAAATGAAATATTTTCCACTATCAGTCGCGCCTAGCATATTAATATCAGTCAGCTAAACGTATCTTCTTGGGAAATTACATTATAACTGCACATCTGGTTAAAAAAAATAGCTACGCGTTATTTATTTCACTAGTTCTAACAGCTAGAAAATCACAGTGAATTTAAGATGATAAAACTTAGCACATTAAATCACGTAAATGCTAATTTCTATGACCACAAATCAGAAATGAAAATCCCCACGAAATGCTATTAACACATTGTTACCGTATATTTACGGCCACCACACATGTTACCACAAATGTTAAGGTGGGATTTACGTCATGTTATGTAGGAACGTAATAATACCTTTACTGTGTACTGTTGTAGTCAGTCCGACCTGGGCCAAACAGCTTTGGTATGCGTGATTAGCTCACCAGGCGTTGAGGCGCTAACAGGGTGTCATGTTGACATACAAACATCAGACGTTTCTTGTATGTGAGGTACTCAAAGATTGTGTGGTTGATAAGTGATGTGGGTGTGTAGAGACACGAATGCGTTTAGGCTCTTGGATATGTAAACAAGGCACCCACTCACTCACATGCAGTAGTCAGTAATTGTAGAAACTGCTGGAACTTTCAACCATTTATTTACGAGACACAGTGACATCAACAGTTACAGTCAAATGGACGAGAATCAAGGACATCATATATATTGGAAATGACTGGCAAAACATCTGGCATTATAAAGCTTGAACCACTCATCTATAAGGACGTTATCGACAATGGTCTGTCCTTTAACAACTGTTCATATGTGGTAATAAATAGGAACATCGAACATCATCAGTTTTGTGTAGCTCGCAGGTATAATGCTAATAACGCTGGCTTGACAACATATTTTTTTCCTACCGTAGCTCAGGGTCCCTGACTGAACGCGTCAGGTAGTCCTTTAACAAATATAGTTGCTTAATATAGAAGTCTGTGAACTTGTAAATAAAGTCAAGACTTCACCTGGCTTCACCCGCCAGGCACTTCTTCTTCTGCTCAAGGTTATAGGCCGTAATGACGGGCCTTATAATGGTTGATAAACAACTGTACATTTTTTCCATAGGCATGTATTAGCTTCCATGCTGAAACGTACCGCCATCATGCGGGTTTCATATCAATATACGTTCATTGTGCTTCTGTAAAGTACTTCAACGAATAGACCTAATTGGCTACGTCAAGCACACTGTCGTGAAACATTCTAAATCCACATATATAAATTAAAAGGTAAATGTAAAGCCTAACACATAAATTCAATAAAAGGAAAGAGAAATGGTAAAAGTACAGTGCTGTCACAATGGCGTACAAAAATCCCCCTTGTTTTCTACTTCGTCTGCAAATTGTAACGTTTCACGTTGATAGTAAAGCCTACTGCATCACTACACGCTTTCTACAATAAAACGTGTACTGCATTTCTAAGAAAACCTTGAGATACGCAAGCTGATTAATGACCTAAATTAATACTTCCATTAATTTCATTTTATACACTACGTTAACATAAACGGAAGGACAGATGGAATTAGGATAGAGAGAGTGAGGGCTGAAAGCAGGAACGCATGCAACACTAACACGCGTCTCGCGATATACAATTAATGCCACCCTCCCCGCGCGAAAGGCCAGAAGCACTAACTTTTTTTCAAATAGACCGTGATAAAAAACACTACAACTACGAGAGTTGGGTTTGAAAACCTGAAAAACGCTTATTAGGAAACATGACATTATACTGGTTTACGTTTGAAAGCCTGACAGTACCCAGACACCACATCGTATCGAAGTGAACGGGAGGTAGAAGAAAATGCATATTTTGAACGCAGCCCCTTAGCCCCATTAAACTTATATATTTGGGTTCCTTAGGACTTGCTGACAAAGAATATGTTAAGTGTTACGCAAATAGTCTAGGAATTAACAAATTATAGCCAAAAGAAAATAGTGAGGGTGTCAGACAACACCAAATCATAATCGCACAGTGGCATGTTTTGAAACCACCATTTTACGGGAAATAGGCCAACAAGTTAAATCCTATTTGATTGGATAGAAGTAAATGTAAGGCGAAACACGATTAGTCGGACTACAAATACTAATTTGTTGTTGTTAGGGAAACGTGAGTAGGGGTACTTTTTTTGAAAAGCTGTGTAAACATGGCCCGATTGGTTAGACCCGCCAATATAGTCAATTAGGAGCGTCAGTTCAGTGCCACATTTTAAAATAAACTTACTAAGAAACAGTGCGTTGAGATCCAGATCATATTTTTCTAAATAAAAGTCTGGGACAGAGGCAGATCGGAATTTGTGCCATTATTCATCGCCAGTCAACGTATCTGTGTATTATTTCCATGAATTGTGGTAAGCTTGACATATTCGATATCTTTTTAATGAAAATTGAATGTAAATTGATAATTTATGTCTGTATATGTGCGTGGTCCAGTAGCGAACATGAGGCAAGGCCTAGATAGTGCTCCAACCTGAACCGAACGTGTCGGAGAAAAGAAAACTGCATGGAATTGCCAAATAGTACACTGACACCTATCTTATTGACTAGAAGGAAATAATGCTGGAATTGCAGAGGCGTAGTAACCATTAGGGAGGAGTATACTGGTGTAAATTGTTTCAGATGAAGCTAGCAGTTGGCCTACCGCTCTGAACTCAGTGTTTGTTCTGTATTGTGTTCAGTGTGGAAATAGATTATAAATTAGATCTGAAGTAGGAGGTACAACCTTCTTGTTTCAGGGACTGTGGTCCTAGTTATTGAAGCAGCACCTGGTCTGAGTTTTGCTGAATCCAGAGGCTGACAGCATACTCCTTGGTCCAGATAGCGACCAGTGAGGTGTCTCCAGAACACAGTGAAGCAATCGAGCAGAGGAGTCCTTTCCTGCCGCCATCACGAAAGATAACCTTCTGTGGCCAGAGTAGCTCGACATTATGTGCCCCCTCAAAAATTGACATTTTATTAAACACAGAGGGACAATTAATTGGTTCAAATGACAGGAACTGTGAACTTTTCCCAATACTATTTCCACGATAATCAAACACTTGAAGTCATGATGAAAAACAACAACCAAGCTTGAACAAAACCAGTATTACCTCATATTACTACTTCACAAATTACACACATAGAATAATAATAATAAAATATGTCAATACAAAGTTCATATATATATAAACTGTGTACATACTACTTGTAATTACATTTGATTGTGATTTCTGGTTCACTGTGTAGTTGAATCAGGATACCCATTATTGAAAGAATTAATACATATATTTTTAAACTTAAACACTTGACTCATTTAAGATAGTCTTATAGAGTGTTATATGTGTGTGAGTGTCACAGTGTTGTAAAGTGTTGTGGAATAAATTAAATTGTTTATCTGTCTGTTGTTGTTGTGACTTACTTACTTACTTAGTCGTTCCCCTTCTACCGTGAGGTGTAGAGGTTTGGAAGAGAGAGCGCCAGACTATCCTATCGGCTGTCTTCCTCCTGGCCTGGTTCCATTCTAGTCCTCGATCCTTCAAAGATTGTCTAATGTTGTCCTCCCAGCGGACTCTGGGTCGTCCTCGGGGTCTGGATCCTTGGCTCTTTGTTTCCCATGCTTGTCGTGGTATCCGATCTTCTCCCATTCTGCAGACATGGCCAAACCATCTTAGTTGGGACTGTTCTATTTGGGTCTGCAGCGGATGGGATTTTAGGCCTTGACGGATCGTCTGGTTGCGGACCATGTCTCTTCTTGTTACTTCAACCACTTTCCTCAGATACCTCATTTCTGAGGTTTCTGAGGGTTGTAGTCATTGGTATGTCATCCGGTATACAGCATCTTCGTTTTCTTACTAACCTCTTTCTTGCTGAGGAATCCACGATTTATGGCCTGAAAAAGTCTCCCAGCTGCTGCTTTTCGAGTGGCCAACTCTTCTTTGATGCCTCCCTTTCGGTCTATAATAGCTCCGAGGTATTTAAGTGGTCGACCTGCTCCAGGACCTGTTCTCCCAGCTTAATCTGATGTTTTCTTTCTTCTCGTGATATCACCATGGATTTTGTTTTAGAGCTGCTTATGACCATCCCTCTCTTCTCCAGCTCTTCCTTCCAGACTTGCAGGTTGGATTGGAGATGTGCCTCTGATTTAGCAATCAGGGCAACATCATCAGCAAATGCCAGCTCCGAAATATAGACCTGTCTCATCTTCCAGTACCCCACTGAATACTTTCTTGTTATCTCCTTACATGCCTTGATGACATCGTCCATAAGGAGTATGAAGAGGTAAGGTGATAGGATATCACCTTGTCTTACACCAGTGGTGGTCCTGAACTCTTCCGACTTATGGTTTGCTGTCCTCACATAATTTCTGCAAGACTTGTAGAAGCTCTGTATAACATGAATCAGAGGTGCTGGAATATTCTTCCTTGCCAAACAGTCCCAAAGTTTGCTCCAGGGGACCCTGTCAAACGCCCTTTCCAGATCTATGAAACAAAGATGCATCTCACTCTTATACTCAAGGGCCTTTTCACTCAGCTGTCTGAGTGTGAAGATTAGGTCTTGAGTACTTCGGTTCGCTCGGAATCCGCACTGGACCTCATCCAATTGTGGCTCAGCTAGGCGTCGGAGTCTCTGCTCTAGGATTCTAGAGTAGATTTTACCAGGGACACTGAGAAGGGATATGCCTCTATGGTTTCCACACTGTCGATTGTCACCCTTTTTAAAAATTGGTGTTATGATGGCAATCTCCCAATCCTTTGGTATGGTCTTGTTGTACCACGCTGCCTGTAAAACCCTTAAGAGTAATAGGTCGCCTGATGCTCCCATGAACGTAACCATTTCTGGTGTTATACCATTGTTGCAAGTAGGGTGGCCAGCTTGTACGCTTTGCAATAGGTGATAGTGAGTGCGTTTTGGAACCGACACTCACAACACAGGATATAAAATATCTCATAATAACTGCGCACTCGGCAGCTGCAATGATATCATAATACATGGCCTAGAGTACTCATATTAAACTCAGCGTTCTAAAGAATCCTCAATAACAATCCTCTCACAGGAGCTATCATGATTCATGGCCTAAAGTACTCTTATTAAACTCAGCGCTATAAAGAATCCTCAATAACAATCCTCTCACAGGAGCTATCATGATTCATGGCCTAAAGTACTCTTATTAAACTCAGCGCTATAAAGAATCCTCAATAACAATCCTCTCACAGGAGCTATCATGATTCATGGCCTAAAGTACTCTTATTAAACTCAGCGCTATAAAGAATCCTCAATAACAATCCTCTCACAGGAGCTATCATGATTCATGGCCTAAAGTACTCTTATTAATCAAGACTCCTCACACAGGAGATAATGGCCTTTAAAGACTGCACACTGCAGTTATAAACATTTCCACAATCATCAAAACTGCAGGTTTATACTACGCTGTACCCACAGCGAAAAATCCGTCGACATTTTAAATTCAGCACTGTACAGGCATTTCACACTTCCCAAAAACACTGTCTTCTTACCTGGTCAAAACGCCCGGAACACTCTCTCTAGATAACACACTCGTCCCGCTCAAAAGCAGACACGAGAGTTCCTCACGGTCAACACAACTCAGTCAACCAATCATCTGCGGGCTAGCAGCGAGCTTCTCTCACCCAACTCAAAACAATACAGAATAACTATATCAGCGCTTTTCACGCTGTCTGTAATCTGTCTCTCGAAACTATCACGAGATACTCTCTAAATAATTCGATAGCTAACAAGCAACTAAGTGCTATAACTCAAAATCTATTTCAACTACTGACATACTCCAGTTTACTTCTCCTTACACTAAAACTGTTCGTTACAACCATCATGCCCTGCTGCTTTGCCCATCTTGATTTTCTCCAGTGCTGCCTTCAGTTCTTCCATCTTTATGTCATCTTCACCATCATTGGTTTTCTCTTCTGTGCTAGTGTTTATCATTTCTGATGCTTCACCATGCTCACCATCCAGGAGTTCTGAGAAATATTCTGTCCATCTTTCCATTACTTCCTTCGGGGCAGTAAGCAATTTGCCTTGCTTGTCCTTTATAAATTTTAGAGGGCATTGTTTTTCCTTCCTCATGTTTTATAGGGTCTTATAGAACAATTTCTGGTTTTCTTGTGCATCTTTTTCTAGCTTTTCTCCAAATTCTTCCCAGGACTTCTGTTTTGCTGCTAGCACTTTGTTCTTTGCTTCTGTTCTGAGTGTCACATATTCTCTATATTTTTCCATTTGTCCTGTTGTGTTTTTAGCTCCTAAGTATTGTTTCCATGCCATTTCTTCTCTCATATTTTCTCTTTGACTTCCTCTGTCCACCAAGGTGTCCTCTTTCTCTTGTTCCCAAGTCGGACTTCACCGCATGCTTCTGCAGCAGCTGTCTTTATGATATCCTTGAATTTAATCCAGAGGGTTTCCAAGTCATCAGGTCGTTCTTCTGTGTTGCTCACCGCTGCAGCAATAAGCCCCTGATATCTGGTCTTAATTTCTGGCTCTCTCAGCTTGTAGGTCCTAATGCTCATTTCTCCTGCTCGTTTACTTGGTTTCTTGCGTGATGTTGGACAGTTCCTAGGCTGAGCAACTCTTTCAGTTGTTCTTTTGATTGTTAGCAGGTAGTGATCACTTCCAATCTCTGGCCCCCTCCAGACTCTAGCGTCTCGGACATATTTGAATGAGCTTCTCCGAACAATGGCATAGTCGATCACTGACTTCTCATTCTTTGTTGGTTCACATCTAGTGTATGCATGTATGCGCTTATGGGGGAACTTTGTGTTTGTAATGATCAGATTCTGCTCACTGCAGAATCTAAGGAGTCGCTTTCCATTGTCATTGAGAGTATCTTCTCCATATCTTCCGATAACTCCACCCCATCTAGCATGGTCATTTCCAACTCTGGCATTAAAATCTCCGAGCATGATAACTTCATCTAGGCAGTCATCCACTGTCCTTTGAAGCAGCTCGAAGAATTCCTCCTTGACCTCTGCTCTCTCATCCTCATTTGGCCCATACACTATGACCAGGTTGACTATGGTTTCTCCTTCTTTTAGTTTAACGACCATAATGCGCTCCGAGACAAAGTTCCATCCCTTGATACTATCTTTTTGATTTTGGGCCACAATGCAAACCACGCCCCCTTTAGCTCTTTCAGACATGGGTACACCACTGTAGAGCAGCGTGTTGCCATCGAGATCCATGACTCCTTGTCCTTTTTACTTTGTTTCCGTTATAGCCAGGATTTCTAGTTTTGCTTTCCTCATCTCTTCCACCAGCTCCTCTTCCTTCCCATTTATACTTCTTGTGTTCCAAGTTCCATAAGTCGTAGTCCGTAGTCCGTTCCAGTTCGTCGCCTTTAGAATCAGTCCAGTTTTCTCTCTTGTGTTGCTAGTAATCGTGATTTAAAGCAAACAGGTGATTGGCCTGTTGTGCCTTTGCATGGTGGAGGGGCTGCCTCCTTACGGCCTCCATGCAGGCCGCCCTCCTCCTTTTTCATCCGGGCTTGGGACCGGCATTGGCGGAGTTGTTGTGACTTACACTTCATCATTTATTTAACCCTAGACATTTAACGTAGTCATCACAATATTCCAGAATAATTCTGACTGAGGTATAAATGTGGTAGCAAGTAAGGTCATCTGTAATACACCACACTTAATAGATACAGATACCTTCACAGCTGATCTCAGTCAGTACACTAAGTCCCCTATAAATATTTATAACATCCCACTTTACCACACACACATAATGGACTCTGGATCACAAGAACTGTGAGCGCTACTCACAGGTTTATAGTAAATGTTCTGCAAACTTTGCATAATAATTAAGTTATTTTACCTTGGACAGAATTCCGAGAAATACACAAATAACCCCTGTCGTTATTCCAGACGAACAGAATAACTCTGGGGAGAATCACTAAGATCACAAGACTATCTTTCCCCCAGATAATGCAGAGAAGAAACAACGGACATCTTCGTCCGGCAGAAACCAGCTCATCACTCCCAGACGGAAGTCTGCTCGGTTCGCGCTAAAAGCTAGCGCATGCGTAGACAGAACAGATCTGAGAACAGCTAACTATTCCGTCTTAAGAAAGAATAAACACAGGGAAGGTAACCCCTAATCAACCTGTGTCAGGGAGTTAACATACAGTTCTGTACCTTCGACCATCAAAAGTATTAAACAGATTTATATCTTCTGGAACCGACAAGAATGACGGCAACAGACTACCACCCCCTCCGGATTAAAAAAAAAAGGAACATTTTGTTGTTGTTGGAAATACATCAATGAGCGAGATGCAACAAGCTCATAACGCATGAATGATGCGCCGATGAAAGGATCAATAAATATAACGACATAATGTCAGACCCAATCAACGCACAATAGCGCGTCTAGTGAGAACAAAAGTTCACCTCACAAAATAAGAGAAAATATTTTCTCCAAGTAAAATATATCCGGAAGGTACCATCAAATAAACATCTGGCGATGCAAACCAAAAATCACATACATATCAAAAAATGCAATGTTATAGTAATGCGAATGATAACATATCTTGCAAAGTCATACAAACATATAAATCTATAAAAGTATCATGTTATATAATGACTATCATCTAATGGATGGACATAATCAAAATTTGTAAAGTTATTCTATATACATATGACAATTCAAGTGTATATTCTAACAAATAGAAGATGGCATTCACCAAGTATAAATCAAATCTGTATGTCGTAGATCATGTAAGCAGCATCGTCATGATTCTCAAAGCACTCCGTACCTGGTACTAGTTTGCACTGAGAACAATATAAATAACACAATTAGCAACATGCTATAATGTACTATAATTACTAATACATGTTACATGTGGCCACATTAATTTTTTTCGACCTTTATATTATGTCAACTCAACCTTCTCCATTACACTAAAGATGGTAATAGAGAAAGAAAACAATTAATTTACAACTCTAAGTTGACAACAAATGTGTTAATATATATAGGTATAGCGAAGAGACATATGTCTAGCAGTGTATCAGGAAAAACTAGGACTCAAGACTTAAGTGGACTCATGTGGGCATCTAGACAGTATGTCTGCCATCACATTATCCAGACCGCGGATAGCTCGCACCGTGAAATGAAAAGGTTGAAGAGCAATAGCATATCGAGTAGATCTCGAGCTCTTCAAATTCTTACACTGAATAGCTGTAAGAGCATTTTGGTCTGTTTCCACAATGAAATGCGCACCAAGAAGGAATCTTTGTAACTTAAGGATTGACCAAACCATAGCCAACAACTCACGGTCTAAAACCGAGTAATTATTTTCTGCCGCATTCAGTTTCCTAGAAATATACATTACAGGATGCAGAGTTCCTGAATACTCTTGCATTAGTGCCGCTCCGATCCCTGTGGATGAGGCGTCACTACGAAGAACAAAAGTCTTATCAGCAATAGGTAGTCTTAAGATAGGTGGGGATGAGAACATATTCTTAATCTGATCCAATGAAGCTTGACATTCTTGAGACCAGCGCACCATGTTAGGAGACCCTTTTTTCAATAGGGTTGAGAGTGGTGCCATGATAGAGGATAGATTCTTAATGAATCTTCCGTAGAATTGTATTAATCCCAAAAGACTACGTACTTGTTTCTTTGTTTTAGGCACAGAGATATTTAATATCTTAGAAATGTTTTGGTCCTCTGTCTTCAGTAGACCATGACCAACTCGATGACCCAGGAAAGAAATTTCGCTAAACCCAACAAAGGCTTTAGAGGGTTTTGCAGTCAAATTATGCTCGCGTAGAGTTGACAGTAATTCATTTAGTCCCAAATAGTGATCTTCCCAAGTATTACTGAAAAGACAGATGTCATCTAAGTATGCAATGACATCTGAACGATATGAGAGAATTCGACGCATCATGCGTACGAAAGTAGCCGGGGCGTTCATAAGCCCGAAAGGCATAAAATTCCACTGAAACAAACCCCTAGGTGTTGAGAAAGCAGTGAAAGGTTTGGCGTGTTCAGTTAATGGAACTTGCCAATAGCCTTTTGACAAGTCAAGCTTAGTAAAGAATCGAGAGTTAGAAAGTCTAATAAGTAGATCTTCTAATAAAGGCATAGGTTCAGCATCGAACTTCGTATCTTGGATTAATTTGCAATAATCTACGCAAAGGCGTATGTTATTGTCTTTCTTTCGAACAATAACCATGGAGGAAGAGTATGCTGAGGTGGATGGTTCAATTATCCTCAATTGTATCATTTCATCCAATTCTTTCTCGACTTGTGCTTGAAAATGAATAGGAATAGGATATGGTCTTACTCTGATCGGATTATGATCAGTAAGTATAATGTCATGCTCAATGACATGTGTGTGTCCAGGAATGTCGGTAAGGACATCCTGAAATACTTGTAGCGTAGAAGATATTTGTCGCTGTTCCTCAAAAGACAAATTAGAAGAAACAGTAACGTTTCTCCATGATTCCGTAGAAGTGTAATCATAGGAAGAGGTAGGTTAACATCCGAAAAAGTAGTTTCCTCGTCCTGTATAACCGACAGGGATGAGATATGACCTTGTTGGACTGGAGAATCGTCCGTCGCCTGAAAAATAGGCTGCAAATAGTCTGGTCGCTCATGATATTCCGTAAGCATATTTATATTGAAGGTTTTATGCCTTCCATCAATATCGACAACATAGTCGACATCGGAAATCTTCGAGACTGTT
Organism: Oreohelix idahoensis; assembly: GCA_024509875.1. Lineage (NCBI taxonomy): Eukaryota > Metazoa > Mollusca > Gastropoda > Stylommatophora > Oreohelicidae > Oreohelix > Oreohelix idahoensis. The sequence goes on along the minus strand of JAMPIV010012329.1, from coordinate 54,102 downwards.
GTATATGGACCTTTCCATGTAATAAGCAGTCTGTTCTCCCTAGAAGGAAATAAAACAAACGCTTTGTCTCCAGGACAAAGTTGACGTAGGCGTCTCTTCTTATTAGCAAATAGCCTTGCCTTTTCCTTAGCAAATTCGGATGATGAAGTTGCTAGCTTGCATGCTTCAATAATTTTTTTTCTGAGAGCAATGACATACTCATATGAAGATTGTGTGTCATCGTCGATATTATCAGCAGTTATTAGATCATGCAGCAAAGACATAGGACCGCGCGGTCGCGCACCAAAGACAAGTTCAAAAGGAGAAAATCCTGTATGTTCGTTGGGGACCTCCCTATAGGCAAAGAGAGCCGCGGGTAGGACCCTGTCCCAATCCTGAGGATGATCCTCAGTTATCTTCCCCAGTAAGTTCTTGAGTGTTCTATTAAGACGCTCAACTAACCCATTAGACATTGGGTGATAAATACTACTCAGAGATCTATTAATGTGCAGAGTAGACATTACCTGCGACATTGTCTCTGATATCAATTGTGTGCCATGGTCTGACAATATTTCCCCAGGAAAACCTAAACGAGAAAATATAAGCCAAAGAGCGTCTGCGATATCAGCAGTGGAAATGCTCTTAGGAGGAATAGCCTCTGGCCAACGCGTGCACATATCAACGCACGTAAGGATAAATTGATGTCCCCTGGCCGATATAGTCTTAAAAGGGCCAATGATATCTATGGCCATTTTTTGAAACGGCCGGATAGGAATGTCTGCAGCCTGAATAGACGTTACCTCTTGACATATTTTGCAAGACCGGCAATAAATTCGAATGTCTTTATTGACAAATGGCCAAAAGAAAGATCCCAGAACTCTCGACTTAGTTCGGGAAAAACCCATGTGTCCAGCACACTGAGAATCGTGTGCATGTTGAAGAATTAAAGCTCTCATACTTTTGGGCACGAGAATTTGAGAATGCATAGTCGCTTCTGAGTGTTGTACCATACGCACTAGTATACCATTCTTCATAGTGATATATGATTTGCGATTTGTATTCTGATTCGGATCACCGTTTTTAGCAAGAAGAAAGAATTTCTTTAAAGACGGGTCTTTTTCTTGTAGTTTCACAAACGAGTCATGCGAAATCTCCAAGTGATCATCTTGGCTAACTACTTCATTAACTTCAGTAGATGAAGTTTGAGGAATAAGAGCTTGTGCTCTTGTTACCACTGCATTGGCTGTTTGCATATTCCGTTCTTCCCAGGCAGCAATTTGTTGCGGGGTGCATTCCTTAACCCAGTGAATACGACTGATTATAAGATCCGCAATAGGGTTAGGTAGAAGACACGCGTGGACATCTCCCGTAAAGAAAGGAGTAGCAATGTGAATAATAGCGGTCGAGTACTTTTCAACTGTGCCACCAAATGTTACACATTTAACTATTTTCCCTGTGGCACAGCGAGGATCTATAAGAGATTGCTTAACCCCAATAGTAGTGCACCTAGAATAAAAAAGCAATGAGACTGGGTTACCATCAAAGAGACCTCCATGCAAGGGTGCATAGAGCGATCTCCCAAAGTCAAAAGCTGCACAAGTGACAGCATTAGATTCCCTCTGAAATTATCAGTTTGATCTTTCTTGTATTGAGATGCCCATCGCTCAGTTTGATCTACTATGCCCATCGCTCTGGTTCGAAACCCAGTTTCCATAATCACTATTGTCATTACCCCAATGATCATAGTGTTTACCTGTTTAGTTTCGATGCCCCCGCGAAGGATAGCCTTGAAAGTGTCTATAGTGACTACCTCTCCGCAAGTTTCCATAATTATAGGACCCGAAATAACGAGGACTATCAGATCGCCTCCAGTTCTTTGAAGAAGACCCATTATGTGATGGGTTACCCTGATTCTGATCATAATTACGATTGCTCTTCTTATTGAAGTTGTGTTGAGCACCTTGGAATTTATTCATAAAGTTAGGGCCATATGGTGCTGCAGAAGCAACCGGCAATTCTTCTTTCACCTTAGCATTGCTAACAGTAGCACGGGGATGTGCAGTTACATACTGGCAACAGTATTCTTCCATGTCTTTTATGTCTTTAGGTTTACGCTCATGAATAAAAGCAAGGAAAGACTCATTGACAGATGACATAACTTTATCTCGAAGTAATAAGTCCATAAGGACTTCATATGTTTTTTTCTGTTTTAGACAGCTCAATCCAATGTGTGAATGTAAGACGTATCTTAGTAATAAAGTCAGAGAACTCTACTCCAGTTTCTGGTAGCATTGTCTTAAAACGAAGACGATAATCTTCTTCTTTTAATTGATATCTCTTAAGTAATGTTGCCCTGACAACATCATAATTAGTTCTGTCAGTTTCCTCTACTGCCATTACAGTACTCAATGGTTCACCTGAAAGTAATTCCATCAGTTGTCCGACATATTGTTCCTTATCTACCTTATGCGTTACGCATGTTAATTGAAATCTATCCAGGTAGAAGGTTATGTCGTCCTTTAGAGGGTTGAAAGGAGGTAATTTGACCTTATAAGTATTCTCCTTTATCCTACCCGAAGTTGCTTGAGGAGCACTCATATTCATCACCTTTAATTTCTCCAACTCCAAAGCTAATAGTTTTTCCTCATGTTCCATTTGTGCTTTCCTTTCCTCAGCAGCAGCTTGAAGTTTTCTCTCCTCAGCAGCAGCTTGAAATTTCCTCTCTTCAGCAGCAGCTTGAGCTTCTCTGTCTAATCTTTTATTTTCAGCTTCAGCAGCAGCTTGAAGTTTTCTCTCCTCAGCAGCAACTTGAAATTTCCTCTCTTCAGCAGCAGCTTCTCTTTGTTGCTGTATTCTTCTATCTTCAGCTTCTCTGTCCAACTGCATTTGCATCCTTTTCTCCTCAGCTTTCTGTGCCTTGGCATATTGAGCAAGTGCAAACTCTTCCAATTTCTCACCAGTTTTGCCAAGGGATGTCCCTTGCTCAATAAAGACATCTAATGTAGACATCCTGTCTATAATATGATATCAGACCTGACAATTGAATAAATTACCTTATCCCAACCTCAATGGGAGACAAGTCTGTAATCCTAGACTTGTATACTCACTTCACTTTATTCTATCCCAATCTCCGTGGGAGACAAGTCTTTTAATCAAAAACTTGTATAATCACCTTGTTCCTTTATAATAATATGATCATAAATAACCTCTATCTGAAAAGTGCATCATATCAACAATAATAGTCCATGACAAAGTGTATATATAGACTGTGTATGATGAACAAGTAGACGAAAACAATACAAAGACAAGAATGTATAACAACCGAAAACGTTCGCAGAAGTCAAATGATAAATAAAGCTTAACTAAATCTAATGTTGTAAAAAATTACAATGATAACTGCGAAAAATCAAAACAGATCACAACACTGTTATAAATAAAAAAGGTGTATACAAATAAATGAAAGGAAGGAGAGGCGGACAGATACACACAAAACAAATAAAAAAAATCAAAGAATGGGAAAAAAATAACGAAAACGACACTAACACATCTCGTCACAGCTAAGAAAAAAAATGAAAAGTAGCAACACACGTCGCTCGCAATTCCCGCTGTGGGAAATATGCGCAGTCCCTGCAGAAAACGCTCTCGATAGAACCTCTGTCACGTGGTGTCTTCTAACGGAGTCACCTACCCAACCAGCCCGCTAAACACACACTAACACAACAAGTAAACAAAGAACATGTAAACAAAGAATGCATTAATAAAGTGTGTTGTAAGAAGGCTCAGTTATTCACAATATAACGGTACAAAGTTTCCGAAAAAACAAACCGCCACTTATCTTAGATACAATCCTGGCCTTAGTCAACAATGTTGTCTGACAATCTACAGCAATGCGAGGAAGCTCCACCGTTGAAAATTACAGTGACGAGACTTGTCCACAACAGCTGAACTTGTATGTAAACACGAGTCGTGATCGTTTACAATGAAGGTCATCGACGAGTTTCAAACTGTTGAAGGTGTGTTGCTGTTATGTGCTGAACAGTATAAATGATCTTGTCCAGTTTCCAATGTGTAGTTCATCATCAATGTGTGTTATCATCAAATAATGTCCTCAATCAGTCCAATGGACAGCTTTAGACCCACTGATCTGGCTTACCACAAATGTTACCGTATATTTACGGCCACCACACATGTTACCACAAATGTTAAGGTGGGATTTACTTTATGTTATGTAGGAACGTAATAATACCTTTACTGTGTACTGTTGTAGTCAGTCCGACCTGGGCCAAACAGCTTTGGTATGCGTGATTAGCTCATCAGGCGTTGAGGCGCTAACAGGGTGTCATGTTGACATACAAACATCAGACGTTTCTTGTATGTGAGGTACTCGAAGATTGTATGGTTGATAAGGGATGTGGGTATGTAGAGACACGAATGCGTTTAGGCTCTTGGATATGTAAACAAGGCACCCACTCACTCACATGCAGTAGTCAGTAATTGTAGAAACTGCTGGAACTTTCAACCATTTATTTACGAGACACAGTGACATCAACAGTTACAGTCAAATGGACGAGAATCAAGGACATCATATATATTGGAAATGACTGGCAAAACATCTGGCATTATAAAGCTTGAACCACTCATCTATAAGGACGTTATCAACAATGGTCTGTCCTTTAACAACTGTTCATATGTGGTAATAAATAGGAACATCGAACATCATCAGTTTTGTATAGCTCGCAGGTATGATGCTAATAATGCTGGCTTGACAACATATTCTTTTCCTACCGTAGCTCAGGGCCCCTGACTGAACGCGTCAGGTAGTCCTTTAACAAATATAGTTGCTTAATATAGAAGTCTGTGAACTTGTAAATAAAGTCAAGACTTCACCTGGCTTCACCCGCCAGGCACTTCTTCTTCTGCTCAAAGTTATAGGCCGTAATGACGGGCCTTATAAAGGTTGATAAACAACTGTACATTTTTTCCATAGGCATGTATTATCTTCCATGCTGAAACGTACCGCCATCATGCGGGTTTCATATCAATATACGTTCATTGTGCTTCTGTAAAGTACTTCAACGAATAGACCTAATTGGCTACGTCAAGCACACATAATGGACTCTGGATCACAAGAACTGTGAGCGCTCCTCACAGGTTCATAGTAAATGTTCTGCAAACTTTGCATAATAATTAAGTTATTTTACCTTGGACAGAATTCCGAGAAATACACAAATAACCCCTGTCGTTATTCCAGACGAACAGAATAACTCTGGGGAGAATCACTAAGATCACAAGACTATCTTTCCCCCAGATAATGCAGAGAAAAAACAACGGACATCTTCGTCCGGCAGAAACCAGCTCATCACTCCCAGACGGAAGTCTGCTCGGTTCGCGCTAAAAACTAGCGCATGCGTAGACAGAACAGATCTGAGAACAGCTAACTATTCCGTCTTAAAAAAGAATAAACACAGGGAAGGTAACCCCTAATCAACCTGTGTCAGGGAGTTAACATACAGTTCTGTACCTTCGACCATCAAAAGTATTAAACAGATTTACATCTTCTGGAACCGACAAAAATGAAGGCAACACACATCTACTACAATGGTTCTAGACTACGTGTTTAGACTATCCAAAATTCTGAGCAACAACTGATAACTGGTTTGAGGAGCCACAGTTTATATACATTATTGTCTCTCTGATCTATAGATGACGTTACTTTTCACACTATAGCGCATAGCAGAAAATCGGGAGACTACGTTTTCCCAGATAAAAGGTTTTTCACGGTCGCTCTGTCGGCGTTGCTAATCGACAACAGAGACTTGGAACCGTGTAACGGGTTTCCTTCCTAGATTTTCCCCGTTTCTGAAGATCAAAGATTTGTCTCCCCCTGTATGTACGAACATCAGAGGGTCCCTCGGGAAAATATTTCTGCCCGAGCATCTCACTTCAAAAAGGCCGGTGTTATCTCACGTGCGTCTGTCTGATATCCGATGATTGACAGATCAGCTCGCGTGAGAAACTCAGGTGAACAAACCAGGTTCGCTCCCTGTTATGACTGGCAGGTCGCGGAAGTTGGTAAACTTTCCGTTTGTTTACGTCTCAAGGAAAAGAGGCGTGGATTAAAAATGAGTAAACGTAGGCAGAAAAATGCTTGACTTTTACTAGCAAATCATAGAACGCTAACGGGATTTCAGGGCTGTCAGATACTGTAGGCTATATTTCCATTATACGTGACACTAGCAACGAAAGGTTTTGTATTTATAACAGATAGCAACGAGCAATATCGATATATTATGTTATACAAAATAATACTAATTTTAAAAAATACAAGCATTCATGTTATGTTCGGCATTCACGGACTTGGCATTTTGAGCAACAGAACATGGTATTAAGTCACACAATGATGAAATTGCTGGTAGTTATGGTTTGGTCTAAAGTTACTTCTATCTAGTAACGCGTTCTTTCAGTACTTGTTTAACGATGATACTAAATATAAAGCCGTTAGTATAAAATATTGTTTGAATACAAAGGGCAGAAAATGAAAGCATGTCCTTTCCCACGGGTAATAGGAGAATATTTTATTAATATAAATATACTCTCAATTTGCCCAAAGCATGAAAGCAATTTACGATTAGTGGCACACTAAAATATACATGATTGAATGAAGCTAGTTGAATGTCAGTTGTAGTTGATGTCTCATTGATTTGGTGATTTCGATGCTTGTTCGTGCTTTCCTCAGAAAGGATTCTGCAACATATTAGGAGAGCAGTCGTGCTGTGAATCCTGCGTTACTGTTAGGAATTATTGGAAAACCGGAAATCTTCATTTATTTTATTTACATACGTTTGCTAATAATCAACTTTTGGCGCCGAGCCCTTGAGTTCTTTAGTGAAGGAGCTGTCTTCTGGCGTTATGAATGTATTCTTTTCTCAGCGTCTTACAAAAGTGTCGGCCTTAGTAATTGCGGGGTCCGATTAGGACCGTTCTGGTGGGGCCCCCTGGACTAGGATTATAGTTTGATTGTAACACGTTATATGTCAAAATATAAGTAATCAATATATATATTGTGTTATTTTGAATACAGTTTAGTAGCAAATATTCCTGATAGCTAATGTTTTTTTTTTTCAAAGCTGGAGGCGGCGCCCCTGTGAACGCGGGGCTTGATTAGGTCAAATAGGTTTAATTGGCCTGAGGCCGGCCGTAGTCTTCCAGCTCTGTAATACGTGCAGTTTGTCCTTTTAGTGGTCTTTTTCTGTGGACCCTCTCTCACTTCTGTTTTTTTTTTCCTTTTAAATATGCATTAGAGAAAGGGTTGGCATAAGGTAGATCCCGCTGTATCGTTAGATCACAGGGGATGATTTAGTAGATCTCTAAATGACGAGGGGAAAATCAGAAAGAAATATAAAGCTAGAGACATTTCAAATCTAGCCCTGTCTCGCCAGCATTTTAAAAGAACGATATTCCTAATAATTAAAGGGACATTTTCTTTATTCCCGTGAAAACTCACGAGCCAGCTAACGAAAATTCACTTTATTGTGAACTACATGAGATAGCAACGCGATATTTTCATAAAAGTGGAGTTAACATTCGGTAAGTTATATTTAGTCCACCTTTCTGTTACTACATTCTCAGGAAGCAGAGAAACAAATTACATACAGGCTAACTTATTCCAAATTCCAAACACTCTAAAGCCTACAAACAGACATGATTTGATCAAGTTAGATCTTTCGCTAGCTCATTGTTTCTAAAGTAGATCAATACAGCTCCTGGGATGACTGCCGCTGCAGTAGAGCATTAGTGACAGAGAGAAGGTATCATAAGCATGATGAGATATGCCCACCGGCAGCGATGATCCATTCCCTCGATAATTTTCTGTAGTTTGAGCTATCGATTTATAGGTGCCTGTAGTTTCCCAGCTATTTATTACAAATAAGGGAGGGAAACCTGAGGCCTGTAAACAGTAAATTAATATGAAACAAATATAAAGGTATGTTATCAGGCACTCGCAGGAAATAAAGAAGTGTGGTTCGCACTATTGACCTGCCATTGAAACATCATTTTATGATGATGCGTAGATGGCAGAGCGGATAGTGTGATTCGCTTGCATGGCTAGGCGGGGTTGTCGCACGGAAGGTCCAGTGTTCAAATCCTGGGTAAGCCACTCATGTCTGTTGTTTTTCTGTTGTCTGGTGTTCTACTTCTTTATTTCCTGCGAGTGCCTGATAACATACCTTTATATTTGTTTCATATTAATTTTTAGTTTCCCAGCTATCTTGTTATGCCATCCCGGATTTGCGCCCCCCCCCCCCCTTTTTTTTTTGCTTCTGTACTTTTTGTTTCCGCCTTCTGTTACACTGTCACAGTTTCTTTCTCTCTCTCTCTCTCTCTCTCTCTCTCTCTCTCTCTCTCTCTCTCTCTCTCTCTCTCTCTCTCTCTCTCTCTCTCTCTCTCCTTACCACACCCCCCTTTTCGAGCCTCCATATACAAGTACCTCTTTCATTTACTCTTTCGTTTTCTATGGAGCATGCAGCCATTACTGCAAGTGGTCCAAACAAAACCTGTACTAAAGTATACATGTGCACTTGGAGGAGTAGCTTTTGTAGAAATGTGTTTTGAACGATGACGTTACCAATGCTAAAGCACAAGTTTCGTGTTACTCACTTCCCACAACATGAGTATGGAAGTAGTGGCGCTATTCTTTGCGTGTCTACTCAGAGACCCAGAGAAACTAAACATGGTCTCTTAATATTACCTTTTTTCTTGTCTTCGCAGTTAATTTTGTACTTTAACATTTCATTGTTTTTATTTCTTAGCTGCTGTAGTACGCTTCGCATTCTGATTGTAAACAGTTTTTTTTGGTCTTTGGAATTGATTCATTTCTCTTTCGTTCATTTATTGTCCAAGATTCACATCTGCACAACAAAGTTGGTTTTACACATTTGTTGGTCAATGAATCAGTCAATACCATTTATCTCCCCGAGAAGCATAGGCCTTCAACAAACACATGACAAGTCTTCCTGTCCTGTGACATCCGCTCAAGTTCTTTCCAAGTTTTCCTTATCATTTTCACCTCTGTTTCCAGTTGTCTTCTCCATGTGTTTTTTGGTCTACCTCTGCCTCTCTGTCCCTGTGTATTCCAGAACAAGGACTGCCTTATAATGCTATCAACAGGTCTCTTCAATATGCGTCCTATCCATCGCCAGCGTCTTCTTCTCAACTCTTGTTCCACTGGCACTTGTCTGGTTCTTGTCATCAATTCCACATTTGTCATACCATTTCAGTTCTTCTTTTCTACGCAAGCGCCCGTTTATAAAAGTCTGTAGCTTCATGGTTGTTGTTTTTGTTGCTCTCCATGTCTCAGAGCCATACAATAGGACTGACTTGACATTTGAGTTGAAGATTCTTTTTTTCTTGTTGGACTTGACCTCTCTTGTTCTACATGTGTTTCCCGATGCAATGAAAGCTCCTCATGCTTTTTGTGTTCTTATTTTGATATCATTGTCTGTCCCTCCAACTCTGTCTATATTACTGCCAAGATATGTGTACGATTCTACATCCTTTAGTGGTGTTTCTTCAAGTTCAACCTTGTTATCATTTCTTGCATATATTCTGACAAGGGATATATGAGTATTATAATATGAGTACAATCATTGATCGTCAAAGGATTCATGACCAAGAGAAAGACGTCTTGATCTTCTTCGTCGTTCGCTCTCAAATAATCCACATCTATCTCCCTTATTAAGTTGGCAGTCTGTCTCAGGCTTCTCTAGAGAGACATACAGTTTCACCCTCACCTGGGCTAGAAAAGGCCACGCTGCTACCCCTCTCATGGAGCCGACAGTCTGGGGGAACATGTTCTACTGTTTGTTTGTCCTCACCACATGGAGACATATCTGTGTGTCCGATTTTCAGTTTGTTTAACTGATAATATTTTAGTCTGGAATGACCGGTTCTTAAGACGACTGATAAATAACGAATATGAAGATGAGAATTAAATCCTGTGTTAGAAAATGACCAACAAAAATCCATTCATGACCCCAAAATAAAAACCTAAAAATGGCCTAATCCTGACAAAATACTACTTTCTCTTTTAGTTTAAACATTTATAACACATAAGGAAGGGGAAACCCGAGGCCTGTAAACAGTAAATAAATATTAGACAAACATAAAGGTATGTTTTCAGGATGACAAGAACCAGACAAGTGCCAGTGGAACAAGAGTTGAGAAGAAGACGCTGGCGATGGATTGGACACACATTGAGAAAACCTGTTGATAGCATTACAAGGCAGTCCTTGTTCTGGAATCCACAGGGAAAGAGAGGCAGAGGTAGACCCAAAAAAACATGGAGAAGAGAAATGGATACTGAGGCGAACATGATGCGAAAAACATGGAAAGAACTTGAGCGGATGGCACAGGACAGGAAGACTTGGCATGTGTTTGTTGAAGGCATATGCTCCTCGGGGAGCTAAAGGGTATTGATTGATATATCCCTCTTACCCAGTACTTGTATAAATGAAGACAATGTAAATCGGAAAATGTTTAAATTCCAGGGAAAATCCATCAGTGAAGCCAACAATGGTTCCCTTACAGGAAAGCCTGCATCAAAGAATGCTTGTGCTCTGACAGCAGTGGTTTATGTAGAAATGTGTTTTATACGATGATGTTGCCAAACCCTGTGGACAGCCTCCATTCACCTTCTGCTGGAGCAGTAAACATATTCTATCTTTGTCACCACAACGACCCCAAGGAACTAAATGTGCATGGACAATACTGAGCCTCTTTTATATCGACAACAGATCTGACAACTAGCATTATTTAAGTGTAGAACTCTTCTCGAGGTCGGAGTGGTTAAGAGGTGTGGCGTCCGCCTCGACGTCTATAGATACCGGGTTCGATTCCCAGTTGAGGGAATATAATTTATGGTCCTAATGATGTCACTAATGATACTCAACCTGATCTCTTGGTTGGTGAGATCGGATGCCTAGCTTTCTCGGATAAGGGCGAAAAAATAGGAGGTCCCGTGTGCAAGTTGCGCACGTTAAAAATACCGCAGTTGGAAATCGTAAAGAGTAGGCCTATCATTTAATATTTATAGAATGTGTGATTCCTATATACACACATTGGGATTCTCGCCAGTGCTACGGAGTTCGTGCACTGTGCTGAGATTCTCCTTGTGTGATCTAAGAGAAGAGATCGGAGCACTGATGGAGTAGTCCGTGTGCAATGAAGAAAGTCCTTAAAAACCAAACCAGACCAAACCAAAACCTTTCAGTCAAGACATGCTGACATTCTCACTTTACTTCCAGTGTTATATCCAGCTGAAAACGTATACACCTAAGAAATACTGTAGCGAGGAGCTGTCAACGACAGTCAGGAAATTGAAGTGCCTCTGCTGTCTTCAGATGAGAAAATTAAAAGAGGAATGGTGATAACAATGACGATGGTAATGATGCCAATCAAAAAGATGCTGATATAAGCGATAACACAAGCGCTTAGAATGATGTTGTGTAACACAAATGTAATGTTAACGGTATGGATAATTTGTATAGCTGAATGTCTAATGGTATGGACCCATGTTGTGGATAACAATCCATACTTATTTCTTACGTATCATTCATCATCATTTTTCTGGAGCCACCGATGTAGCTGGTCCTCATGCAGGAAGCCTGTACCAATTAGTCAAATGCAGTTGTAGCAATGGTTTCTGATGGCAGTTTGTTTGACATGATGAGGTTACCACCCCCATGCACAACCTCTTATTAGTCGCCTTGTACGACATGGCTGAGGGTGCAGTAGTCCTGCTTTTTCTTTGCCCCTTCCAGAAACCACCAGAACTTCTTACGGATGTTTGACCGCATTAAGGGGAAACAACAAACAATAACAAAAAATACTTTCCTTGCTTGGCCAATTTGCCTTCCAGTCAGTAATGTTGTCATGGGTTGCCTCCCTTTGCTCTGCCGTAGTGCTCCAACAGTGGCGTAAACCTAGAGTATATAATGTGGGTCTTCAAAGGTCTCTATCTTCGCACAAGATTACTCTTGGCAGAGTTGTAGATAGAAGAATAATGATGCTTCTACCTCGAGGGAGTATTCACAAGATATTTCAGAAGTCAAGAACAATGCTGAATACGTCTGAGCACGTTAACTTTTTATCTGACGTGCCGCCTTTTGTGAAGCTGTATATTGTATGATTTAACTCATTCAAGCTGATTTAATTCAGCAAAATCCCTCTTATTAGCTCGATATATATATATATATATATATATATATATATATATATATATATATATATATATATATATATATATATATATATATCTATATATATATATATATATATATATATATATATATATATATTTTCCTTAACCAGCGGCACTTGGGCTTTCAGCCCTTCGGCCCAATGACATGTCATTGCGAGGCTGGGGAACCTGAGGACTTTCCTTCCAACCCGGTCAGGAGCTTCGCTCCTTCCCATCCACAGAGGGTTTATCACAGGAGCCGTTCAGGCTATTCAGTCAAATTTCCGGCCGTAAACATTTCTTCAAACGCTGACGCCTGGGTTTGAACCACGAACACCTGGTAGCCAGTACAACGCCGAAGCCATTACACCAGCGCGGCTCCCATATATATATATATATATATATATATATATATATATATATATATATATATATATATATATATATATATATATATATATATATATATATATATATATATATATATATATATATATATATATATAAGAGGTTCTGGATCATACTTATGCCTTTCTCTCTGTAATGATTAATTCAACTATGAATTTGTCAAAATCAACATGTTCAAATTTAATGATCAATTACTATGAAGCAAATGTAAATAAATATGACTGGTGATTATGAAAAATAATTAGATTTCTTCACCGAAAAGGCTTTAGGCTTGATGAATTTAGGAAAATAAAGTTTGAGTATTTTTGGCCTGTTATAATTATGACTTGCCAAAATGCTGAAGTGCCGATCCTGCTTTTCCATAGATTCGTCTCTGTGGTGAGGGGCACGTTTCCAGATCAGTTCAGGAAATAACCCCTACGGGTCAAGGCAAGAATCTTCAGGTGTCGATCTCAAGCTTCGAACCACAGTCTAGTAGTACAGCAAATGGTGTCTCCTCGTCGTACTTCAATTAGTTGGGTCGCCTCGTACTGGGATCACAAACTCAATAATTGAGAAATCTTAGATTTCTTGCGCAGAAGAATAGTCTTGGCATCTTAATACATATGCCTCGAACACATGTCTGGGTTATTATTTATATTTCAGAATCCCTCTGTGACTTGTGAGTGGTCTTGTAGAATTCCAGGTTCTGAGCTGTCTACGTTAACGTTTTCTAGAATGCACTGCCATATGTCAAACCTTTTCTACGTTATGTCGTAGGTTCCCGGCCCACGCTTCCACCTGGCGTTTTCTGACAAACTGCCAATCAGCACGATTGTTTATTGGCGCCTCAGATGCCAGCCAACACATTCAAAGTACATGTTATGAAAACTTTTCCTTATGTAGTATTCTCCATGACTCATGCGTTTGAAAAATTCAAACACTCATCGTCCATATATGGAGTTGCGATATCCGTAAAATGTTGTCAAAGTTGACTTATATCACACTTCCCGCTCACTCTTCAAAATGTCTTCCAAGATTGCGTTTATCTATAATCACCTAACCCTGCTGTCGAGTCGGAAGTGATTAGGCAATCTTAAGCAAACACTTCATGCATGCATTTACCTGGAGTCAATGTGGTATTATCACGTTTTAGTGATTCAGTTAATCTCTCGGGGATGGGCGATACGCTTGTCTGGACATACGAAGTGAAGTGTGACAAAATGGAAACAATGACTCTAGTACGAAGTTCTGTGAAGCGAAAATGAGAAATAATAGAAAGGGGGAAGAGAGAGGAAAAAGGAAGAAAAATTGAACGGTCCATTTTCGTGACAAATGTCTTTTTCTAAACACATTCAGACCGTCTAAAACAGTTTATAGATCTTTATGTAATCCCGTAATTAGACGAAGATGACTGTAAACCGCTCCACCTGTGTCCCAGTCTTGACGTATGGATGCGAGTCATGAGCAATGACTACAACCCACAAAAGCCAGCTCCACACCTCAGAAAAGAGGTATCTGAAGAAGGTGGTTGAAGTAATAAGAACATACATGGTCAGCAACCAGACGATACGTCAAGGCCTAAAAACCGAACCCCTGCAGACCTAAGTAGAGCAATCCCATCTACGATGTTTGAGCCATGTCTGCAGAATGGGAGAAGATCGGCTACCACGACAAGCATGGAAAACTAAGAGCCAGAATCCGCTGAAGGACCGAGGACTAGAATGGAACCAGGCTAGGAGGAAGACAGCCGATAGGATAGTCTGGCGCTCTCTCTTCTAAACCTTTACACCTCACGGTAGAAGAGGAACGACAAAGTAAGTAAGTTATCACGTAATTTATCTTAAATGTTTATCCAAAGAGTTAAGAAATGTGTTGGCATTAATGTCTGTCGTGAAATATTCTAATCCACATATATAAATTATCAGGTAAATGTAAAGCCTAACACATAACTTCAATAAAAGGAAAGAAGAATGGTAAAGAACAGTGCTGTCACAATGACTGTACTCGAAATCCCCCTTGTTTTCTAATTCGTCTGCAAATTGTAACGTTTCACGTTGATAGTAAAAGCCTTCTGCAGCATACACGCGTTTCCCCAACACAATAAAATGTGTACTCCATTTCTAAGAAAAACCTTGAGATACGCAAGATGACCTAGATTTAAAATTCCATTCATGTCATTTTATACACTACGTTACCAAAAAAACGAAAGACAGATGGACTAAAGATAGAAAGAAAGGGAGAGGCTGAAAGCCGGAACGCATGCAACACTAAACACGCGTCTCGCGATACACAATTACTACCATCACGCGTGTAAGGCCACAAGCACTAGCTTTTTTCAAATCGACAGTGAAAAAAAAACACTACACACACGAGAGTTAGTTTTTAAAAACTCACAAAACGCTTATTAGGAAACATGACATTATACTGGTTTACGTTTGAAAACATTACAGTACCCAGACACCACATCGTATTCGAAGTAAACAGGAGGTAGAAGAAAATGCATATTTTGAACGCAGCCACTTAGCTCCTTTAAATTTGTATATTTGGGTTCCTTAGGACTTGCTGACAAAGAATATGTTAAACGTTACGCAAATAGTCTAGGAATTACCAAATTATAGCCAAAAGAAATAGTGAGGGATGTCAGACAACACCCAAATCAGAATCGCTCAGTGGCAGATTTTCACCCCACCATTGTACGGGAAATGGGTCTCCATGTTAAATCCGATTTGATTGGAGCGCAAGAAATGTAAGGCTAAACACGATTAGTCGGGCTATAAATACTATCTTTTGTTGTCAGGGGAAACGGGAGTAGGAGTACTTTTTTTTCAAACGATTGGGTAAACATGGCACGATTGGTTAGACCCGCGAATATAGTCAATCAGAGGCGTCAGGTCACCACCACATGTTCAAATAAACTTACTACAGAACCAGTGCGTTGAGCACCAGTGCATATTTTTCTAAATAAAAGCCTGGGACATCGGCAGATCGAAGTTGTGCTATATTCATTGCCATTCAACGTAACTGTGTATTATTCCATGAATTGTGGTAAGCTTGATATATTCAATATCTTTTTAATGAAAATTGAATGTAAATTGATAATTTATGTCTGTATATATGTGTGGTTCAGTAGCGAACATGAGGTAAAGCCTATATAGTGCTCCAACCTGAACAGAAGGTGTCGGAGGAAAGTAAAACTGCATGGAATTGCCAAACAGTACACTGACACCTATATTATTGACTAGAAAGAAATAATGCTGGAATTGCAGAGGCGTAGTAACCATTAGGGAGGAATATACTGGTGTAAATTATTTCAGATGAAGCTGACAGTTGGCCTACCGCTCTGAACTCAGTGTTTGTTATGTATTGTGTTCAGTCTGTAAATGGATTATAAACTAGTTATGAAGTAGGAGGTACAACCTTCTTGTTTCAGGGACCGTGGTCCTAAAGCTATTGAGCAGCACCTGGTCGGAGCTTTGCTGAACCTAGAGGCTGACAGCATACTCCTGGGTCCAGATAGTGACCAGTGAGGTGTCTCCAGAACACAGGGAGGCTATCGAGCAGAGGAGTCTTATCCTGCCACCATCACGAAAGATAAGCCTATGTGGCCAGCGGAGCTCAACATTATGTAACCCCATCTTAAACTGACATTGTATAAAAATAAGAGGGGAAATTAATTGTTTTAATGAAAGGAACTGAGAACATCTCCAATACTAGTTCCAACATAAACAAACACTTGAAGTCATGATGACAAATAACAACATAGCTTGAAAAAAACAAAACCAGTATTACCTCATATTACTACTACACAACTGACACACATAGGATAATATTAATAAAATATGTCACTACAAGATTCATATTGATAAATTATGTACATATAAATTGTAATTAAAATTGATTGTGATTCCTGGTTCACTTTGTATTTGAATCAGGATCTCTATTAGTGAAAGAAATTAATACATATATATTTGAAAATTTACCAGTGACTCATTTAAGATAGTCTCATATGTATGTGAGTGTCACAGTGTTGTCAAGTGTGGTGGAATAAATTAAATTGTTTATCTGTCTGTTGTTGTTGTGACTTACACTTCATCATATACATACCCTAGACATTCAACGTAGTCATCACAATATTCCAGAATAATTCTGACTGAGGTATAAATATGTGGTAGCAAGTAAGGTCATCTGTAATACACTACCCTTATTAGATACAGATACCTTCACAGCTGATCTCAGTCAGTACACTAAGTCCCCTATAAAAATTTATAACATCCCACTTTACCACATATATTGGGGTCTCGCTCCAGGGATTTTGAATCTTTCCCTATTAAAAATATTGGGGGTAATTAACTTCAGGGAATAATAGAAATTAAAAAGGTATCCTTGGGTGAAAATAAATAACGTTGAGCTCTCAGTGCCTGTAGTGTCCTTAGATAATTATTGATAGATTGAATTGTTACATTTGCATGTTAGACAATGGCCGACTTGGCAAAATTTCGATCTGCTGCTGTACAGACTGCGAAAGAGTTAGGAATGGACGGGCAAATTATGATTGCTTATGTCACTGCTGAATGTGACAAATATATTGAACGGGAAGAAAGAAGATTAGAAAAAGAGGCCGAAAGAAAGTTAGAGGCTGAAAAAGAAATTAAGAGGTTGCAGATTGAGGCTGAGGCTAAGAGGTTGCAGATTGAGGCTGACAAAGAGGCTAAAGCATTGGAAGCCGAGGAAAGAAGACAGGCTGCAGAAAGAGAAGAAAAGAGATATGCTGCAGAAAGGGAAGCAGAAAAGGAGGAGAAGAGATTACAAAGGGAACATGAGTTACGACTAAGGGAGTTTGAGTTTCAAGGCCATGCTCCTGAAAATGGTGCCAGTCCCTTTACCTCTGATGCCACTGCTAGCCAGGGAGCCTCAACCTCAGCTATGAATTTTCATTTAGATCATTTTGTTGAGAAAGACGATGATATTAAGAGCTATCTAAATAGATATGAACTATTAGCTACCACATATGGGTTAGAAAGAGAAAGGTGGAGCTTAAAGTTATCTCAAGGGCTTCGTGGGGCAGCTTATGAAGTTTTTGCCAAAATGAGCAGAGGTGATCAGGAAAATTATGACATGCTAAAGCAGGCTCTTTTGTTAAGATATGAAAAGAACGCAGAATTTTATAGGAAAAAAATTTAGGAATGCTAAACTACTGTCAGGTGAAACCTATCACCAGTTCTCTGCACGGTTAGAGACATACTTGGAGAAATGGACTTCTCTGGGGAAAACCCAAGATCTTAAGGAAATGGTCCTTATAGAACAATTAAGAGAGTCCATGGCTCCAGACCTGAGAAAGTTTCTCATGGAACAAGGTGCAGAGAGGCTGGGTGAGTTGCTAAATGTTGCTGAAAGGTATCAAGCAGCTCAGGCAGAAGTATCAGGTAATAAAAAGAAACAAGTAGAAAATTTTAGGGCACCACAGAACTTTAATAAATTTGATCCTAGAGATCAAAACAAAGGTAAGCACCAATTTGATAGGCCACGGTATGACAATAAAAATAAAACCCCACAATTCGATGAAAGGAAATATGATGAAAGAAAATCTTTCAACCAAGGGAAAAGGTGGTGTAAAAATTGTAAGATGAACAATCATGACACTGACCGTTGCAGAAGGAACCCTATAGTTATGGCCACCCTTCAGGTCAGGTCGACCTCAAGAAAGGAGGAGGATATTATGTTAGATACCACTCCAGAAGAGATGAGGAAGGCACAGGCTGGGGATAAGACCCTCAAGCCTTGTTTCAGGAAATTGTCAACTTGTCATACAACTCCAGGCAAGGGAGATTTTTACATGAAAAACAAGTTGATGTATAGGAAGACTGGAGCTAGATCCAAAGGTCAGGGACAGCTGGTACTTCCAAAAAGATATAGGGCAGACTTAATAAGGAGCCTACATGTGAAACCAGATGGGGACCATGAGAAAATAGGTACCATCATCCAAAAGGTGGCTCACAATTATTATTGGCCCAAGGCAAGATGGGACATTGAGAATTTTGTAGAAAGGTGTAGCATAGCACATGAGGGAACACCCACAAGTGGGAACATTGATCAGGACCTGGACACGCCACGGGGCAAAATTAGGCCTGATAATAAAAAGAAGTATAAATTTGATAAAGTGGACCAAAGGGAATGGGAAGCCCCTTTTCACGGACAAGCTTCACTTAACTGTTTTACAATGGCCACTATGCGGAGAGTGCAAAAAGATGTCTTACCCCAGGATAAGCCGAAAATCCCTCAATCGGACTTAAACAAACTGGAGGAAGAAGATGTAGAGAGGAAATCTCTCATCCAGAATTTTAAGTGGGGAGACAGCCCCAAGAAAAAAAATTGAATTGGTAGCGGTCGTTTTGTGCATGTAAATTCTGAGAAGAAACATCATCACTATAGCGCTTCTAGTGGAAGAGACCATACCGGTGCATGGACAAATAGGTCCACAAAATTAAAGGTCCATATGTAGCGCTGTTAAGAACGTGGACTGATGAAAAAGCAGAGGAAAATATTACATCCTCATACCAATATGTGAATGAGCTGACCACTCGTTTAAAAACTGGCTGGAAACTTGCCAATGAAAATTTGAAACAAGCCAGGAAGAAACATGCTGCCTATTATAACAGGAAAGCGAAAGACAGAGATTTGGCTGTGGGAGAGAAGGTACTGCTTCTTCTCCCCGGTAGTCAGAATAAGTTACAAATTGGATGGCAAGGTCCATATACAGTTCTAGAGAAGGTGTCTAGAACCAATTATAAGATAGATAAGAAGGGGAAAGAAAAAATCTATCATGTGAATCTCCTGAAGAAATATTTGGAAAGAGAAAATCAGGAAGAGACACACTTGTTGACCTTGTCCATTGCCATGGAGATGAAAAAGGAACCACTTTCATCATTTGAATATCCAATACACCCCTGTGAGACAGCGGCACAGGTGAAAATCAGTACACATTTAACGAAAACTCAGAAAGAGAGAGTGCAACAGGTTCTAGATACTCATACAGAGGTGTTAACAGACCGACCTGGGCATACAAACTTATTGGAATATGATATGAAACTGATAGACCCCACACCTGTCTGTATGAAACCATATTCGATTCCTTTTGCTAAGGAGAAAGCTTTGAAGGAAGAGATAGACTATTTGTTGAAGGAAGGAATTATTTCACACAGTGAATCTTCGTATAGTTCCGGTGTTGTACTCTTAAGGAAGCCCTCTGGAGAACATAGACTCTGTATAGATTACAGGAGACTGAATGCTATTACAGAAGGACAGGTGGATCCATTGCCGGATACAAATCAGCTGTTTGCCAGACTAAATAAAGCTAAATATTTCTCAAAAGTGGACCTGAGTAAAGGATACTATCAGATTCCAGTAAAACCTGAGATCAGACAAACTTGTTGGATGTAAACATTTCGGAGCAACGTAATGAATCCCTGAGTTGCCTCTTTGATTGAGGATATTCCGAATGTTTTATACAGGCTGATAAGAAGATTATGGAATTCACTACGAAAACTCTGCTATCACCAGGTATATGTTATCTCCTCATAACGTACATTTTGGGGAAAATCTAATGTTCTCTGGACATGTCCTTGCGCAGACTCAGAGAAGAGAAATGGTGAATACGGGTTGTGAAGCAGCATTAAGACAAGCAGTCACACTTGCGGCTGTTCAGTAACATAACCGAAAAATATTATTGGTTGTAGAGGTCTGAGGCAGATTTCATGAGTAGTGCTTACTCTGAATGGACCCAACTACATAAAACCATGATAGCACAACAGCAGAGTAAAGTCAAGTTGACTTACATTTATCTATGTGTATATAGAATAAAGGACTGACATAAGATGTCTGTTTTAAGAGGGGAGATGTCGTGAAATATTCTAATCCACATATATAAATTATCAGGTAAATGTAAAGCCTAACACATAACTTCAATAAAAGGAAAGAAGAATGGTAAAGAACAGTGCTGTCACAATGACTGTACTCGAAATCCCCCTTGTTTTCTAATTCGTCTGCAAATTGTAACGTTTCACGTTGATAGTAAAAGCCTTCTGCAGCATACACGCGTTTCCCCAACACAATAAAATGTGTACTCCATTTCTAAGAAAAACCTTGAGATACGCAAGATGACCTAGATTTAAAATTCCATTCATGTCATTTTATACACTACGTTACCAAAAAACGAAAGACAGATGGACTAAAGATAGAAAGAAAGGGAGAGGCTGAAAGCCGGAATGCATGCAACACTAAACACGCGTCTCGCGATACACAATTACTACCATCACGCGTGTAAGGCCACAAGCACTAGCTTTTTTCAAATCGACAGTGAAAAAAAAACACTACACACACGAGAGTTAGTTTTTAAAAACTCACAAAACGCTTATTAGGAAACATGACATTATACTGGTTTACGTTTGAAAACATTACAGTACCCAGACACCACATCGTATTCGAAGTAAACAGGAGGTAAAAGAAAATGCATATTTTGAACGCAGCCACGTAGCTCCTTTAAATTTGTATATTTGGGTTCCTTAGGACTTGCTGACAAAGAATATGTTAAACGTTACGCAAATAGTCTAGGAATTACCAAATTATAGCCAAAAGAAATAGTGAGGGATGTCAGACAACACCCAAATCAGAATCGCTCAGTGGCAGATTTTCACCCCACCATTGTACGGGAAATGGGTCTCCATGTTAAATCCGATTTGATTGGAGCGCAAGAAATGTAAGGCTAAACACGATTAGTCGGGCTATAAATACTATCTTTTGTTGTCAGGGTAAACGGGAGTAGGAGTACTTTTTTTCAAACGATTGGGTAAACATGGCACGATTGGTTAGACCCGCGAATATAGTCAATCAGAGGCGTCAGGTCACCACCACATGTTCAAATAAACTTACTACAGAACCAGTGCGTTGAGCACCAGTGCATATTTTTCTAAATAAAAGCCTGGGACATCGGCAGATCGAAGTTGTGCTATATTCATTACCATTCAACGTAACTGTGTATTATTCCATGAATTGTGGTAAGCTTGATATATTCAATATCTTTTTAATGAAAATTGAATGTAAATTGATAATTTATGTCTGTATATATGTGTGGTTCAGTAGCGAACATGAGGTAAAGCCTATATAGTGCTCCAACCTGAACAGAAGGTGTCGGAGGAAAGTAAAACTGCATGGAATTGCCAAACAGTACACTGACACCTATATTATTGACTAGAAAGAAATAATGCTGGAATTGCAGAGGCGTAGTAACCATTAGGGAGGAATATACTGGTGTAAATTATTTCAGATGAAGCTGACAGTTGGCCTACCGCTCTGAACTCAGTGTTTGTTATGTATTGTGTTCAGTCTGTAAATGGATTATAAACTAGTTATGAAGTAGGAGGTACAACCTTCTTGTTTCAGGGACCGTGGTCCTAAAGCTATTGAGCAGCACCTGGTCGGAGCTTTGCTGAACCTAGAGGCTGACAGCATACTCCTGGGTCCAGATAGTGACCAGTGAGGTGTCTTCAGAACACAGGGAGGCTATCGAGCAGAGGAGTCTTATCCTGCCACCATCACGAAAGATAAGCCTATGTGGCCAGCGGAGCTCAACATTATGTAACCCCATCTTAAACTGACATTGTATAAAAATAAGAGGGGAAATTAATTGTTTTAATGAAAGGAACTGAGAACATCTCCAATACTAGTTCCAACATAAACAAACACTTGAAGTCATGATGACAAATAACAACATAGCTTGAAAAAACAAAACCAGTATTACCTCATAGTACTACTACACAACTGACACACATAGTACAATACTAAGAAAATATGTCACTACAAGATTCATATTTATAAATTATGTACATATAAATTGTGATTACATTTTATTATGATTCCTGGTTCACTGTGTATTTGAATCAGGATCTCTATTAGTGAAAGAAATTAATACATATATATTTGAAAATTTACCAGTGACTCATTTAAGATAGTCTCATAGAGTGTTATATGTATGTGAGTGTCACAGTGTTGTCAAGTGTGGTGGAATAAATTAAATTGTTTATCTGTCTGTTGTTGTTGTGACTTACACTTCATCATATACATACCCTAGACATTCAACGTAGTCATCACAATATTCCAGAATAATTCTGACTGAGGTATAAATATGTGGTAGCAAGTAAGGTCATCTGTAATACACTACCCTTATTAGATACAGATACCTTCACAGCTGATCTCAGTCAGTACACTAAGTCCCCTATAAAAATTTATAACATCCCACTTTACCACAATGTCTGAACGCAGACAAAGATGAAGTATTTTTCAGCGTGTTTTGGAGGGTGACGCTGTCGAGAAGTGACGAAATGTAGCCTGGGACAAATTGTATAGGAGTAAATACCCCAGTGGCCAGATTGTGAGCCACGCTGCTAAATTGCAACTTTATGTAAGGAAACCTAAGTTGCCAATATTCATTACGTAAGTATTGACATATACTGTATGTGTGGGGGGATGCGGCGTTTGGCTAATACCTTTATTATGTATGTATTACAGCATACTCCAAACGAGCGAATTAAATCTTTATTTTTTCAGGGTAATGATATAGTCATTGTTGCCTTTTTTACATTTCTGTCCTGCAGTAATATAATTCTCAAACTGTTTCCTAATTAATACACTATTAACTTCATTTTTTTAAAATATGAGTTTTGGCGAGGCACGTCTTGTACACCCTAGACACAAGGTCCATCGGTTATATTAGGGCACATGTCCAAATGTTAAAGATCTAATGGTCTGGTGTGTTACTGAAATAGTTAGTGAATAATTATTAAATATTAACATTGCATACGGTAATTGACCACATACTAACACATGCAAACACACCGATATATATATATATATATATATATATATATATATATATATATATATATATATATATATATATATATATATATATATATATATATATAGGGAGGGAGGGAGGGAGGGAGGGGGAGGGGGAGAGAGAGAGAGAGAGAGAGAGAGAGAGAGAGAGAGAGAGAGAGAGAGAGAGAGAGAGAGAGAGAGAGAGAGAGAGAGAGAGAGAGAGAGAGAGAGAGAGAGAGAGAGAGTATTCAAACTTAAAGATATCACATTAAAAATATTCATGAAAACACTGTGTAAACTAAAACGTACAGTTTTCGCTAGGTGAAGTTTTAAGGGAAAGGACTCACCTGGCCAGAATGACAAAATCAACAGGGCGAAAAATTTCTTTTTATGAGTATTTGTTGACACCTTACTGTTGATAATTTAGAGACCGGCGAGATATACATTTTTAGAGAGAAGGGACGGCTAGATACTCAAGTTATATTTGCATGAGTATGTTCACTTTGAACAACTGTCAGAAGCCGTTACTGGAGATCACTGTGGAGAGTGACATGCGTAAAAAATGTTCATGGAAAAAGTTTCGCTTGCTCAAAACGTGGGTAATAATAGAAGGAGGATCCTATTACACGCCCATTGAGGCATATTGGGAATATGATGTTAGGACCATATTTTCATAACCATCGGCACACTAGGAGTGATGTGGTCAGCATCACGCCGGCCGCTTTAACCTTCCCAGAAACTAATATAAACTGGCATATAAATAGATGATACCAAAAATAAGAAGACAAACTTAAGTAATAGCTGCCCCTGTATTCCCTAGTCTTCTAATGCTGATCAGAGTTTATTCCTATCGGACCTGTCCATGCTACCGAACGCCTTCACCTGGACTATAAAATACTACCATTTAGCTGACTGTCATATTCGATTGTTCTTTAGGTGAACAAAGTATCTAAACATCCCGTTCCATGCCTAGATCCAAACTGGGCCCTACTCAGTTGTGGTTTGACGATAGGTCTTATTCTGTGTTCAGGTAGTATTTGATGTATTTTTAATGTGTGATTTAGTTGTGAAATACGTATCACACCCCCTTTCAGTATCCTTCTCTTCACAGATATTTACTGTTATGGCATTTAGCCAGTTTTAAAAGACGCTTCTTTCTGCCTTTGCTACTGTAAAATTTGTTTTGACATTTCGATGCTGTTGTGAAATCACACTGTCTTTAAACTGATTCTGAGAATGTTAACTATCTTTTAACTACGCAGGTACTGTGCCCTGTAAGCGTTTGTTTAGCACTTTGTATAAGGAGAAGAGCTCTGTAATTGTTATCGATAAAAATGTTTCTGCATCAAATTAAAGTGAGAAATGAAAGAGACGCAAACTTTTACATTTGAGATGTCTTTCACATGCATCATAACAACAAAGGAAACGTTTCTCTGTGCGTAAATGTCTTTGCCTTATTGTTGATCAGAATCGACATCATTGCACTATGAGCAAACCCGTAGGTGCTCAGTCTGTTTTAGCGAATGTCGAAGAGGATGAATGCTAATTATTCCTGTAGCGGACTGATTGTATATACGACGGTTTCGTCCCTCTTAACGTCCAATATCCTGCTAGTCTTACATTTGATGCCAAATCCCAACAGCCTTAGCCTTGTTGATTTATCGATTACAGTGTCGTTTTCTAACATTTCACTCCTTTTTATTTATTTTTTTTATTTTTTTTTTGGGGCTTTTCACACCTGAATATATTTTGTTTAGTCACTCGTATGAAGCGAGACTCTCCGACATGACTTTTGTCCAAATGCCATATAATGGGGTACCTATCGCCAGTTCGTCAGAAATTAGTGTTAAAGTGGCAACACTTTTTTTTTATGTTTGCCTCAAAGGGATTATACTTCCCACATGCACGCCCAACCCCAGCTTCGAGATATAGTCGTGACAGCGCTATGATATTAACTTAATGGCGAAGGATTTGTGTCAGAAGACCCCGTATATTAATTATGCTGGTGGGTATATGTGGGGCAAAAACTGTTGTATTTTCATGCAGCGAGCAGTATATGCAGTGTATCCAATCATTTCATGTCTTGCCGTGCTGTAAAACTTAGGCGGTCACATTTGTCCACAACTCCGCTCTCTGGGGGATGCTGGTTAGTCCTGATACTTTATTTGTTATCAGTCCGTCAACTGTTTGCTCTGTCTCTGCTTTCATCTCTCCCTGCTTCTCCTGGTCTTTCCCTTTGTTATCAGTTGTTCCACGTTTCCTCTTATCTTACAAATTTTCGCTCCGTTTTCTTAATACTTGCAGTTATTTCTCCCCCAAGTCTATCCCAGGGCTGTCTCATCTGATTTCTCACGTCCAGGGTATTTCAATTAACCTTCTTAGAAATCGTATCTGAATGACTTCACGTACTATCGTGTATTCGTTTATCTACTGTCCAAGCTTCCTATCCATAAAATAGTCTGCCTTAGTGTAGCACAGGCTTCCTAGCTCGGTGGTCCATGGTTCAATCCCCAGTTGAGGTGGGATTTTTTAGACCGCAATCGGTGGTCCATGGTTCAATCAAGAAAATATGGGCCTAACCGTCAATGGGCGTGCTCCGATCTCCTCCCTTGGATCACACAAGGAGGATCTGAGCACAGTGCACGAATTTCGTAGCACCGGTGAGAATCCCAGTGTGTGTATAGAAATCACACATTCTGTTAATATTTTTGTGGTGGGTAGGTTTCTAATTTTTAAATTTTGCCATGGCAGCGGTCTTATGGCCTACTCTTTACGATTTCTAATTGTCGTGGGATTTTTAACGTGCGAAACTAGCACACGGGACCTCATATTTTAACAGGCTTTTCTGTAACTTGCAACGTATGTCACTCTCTTGTCACCTTCAAATCTTGCAATCGATTTTTCAATCACTTCCAGATGAGCAATAGTTCTGAAACTTGGCATAGTTGTGTATTCCCCATGACAATACAATAACCAGTAGTTAAAATAATAAAAGGGACCAGAAGACGCAGCAATAGGGACCGCAGTCAATGACTCATAGTTTGACTGCCTGCGTCAGGACCAGCGAATCAGAGCTGGTCAAGACCGTGCTCCACCTCCACGTGGTGGTCCTGGAAACAGTCTGCAGCAGTGCAGGCTGGCTGAGCGAGCACGGATCGCAATGGGAAGGCAAACCCGGTCCTAAAAAATGCCGTGCAGAAGTCGGATGTGTCGACCGAAAGGTGCAGATATCACAGCTTAGGCGTAAACAGACACAACGCAACCACCGTCCTTTTCAGGGCGAACGAAGAAGAAGAAAATAATAAAATGAATAAAATTAAAATTAATATTAATTTTGTTTGTATTGTATCATCAGTGAAATGGGCGATAACTGCAAATAGTCTAGGTGTATTTTTTCCAACAAGATTGTATCTCTTGAGAGAAATATTGAAACTCCCCCCCCCCCCTTCCTCCCACACACACACTATCGCACGCGCGTGCACAGACATACACACAATTGACAACTACATTTAAAAAAATGTAATTTACAACTCTTATCAAAATAAAATAAAAATAAAAAAACAAATATTTATTTACCGTATAATATAATGAATAATGAAATCCGCCTCCTGTGCCCTGGACTCGTTTATCGCAAACTGATAATGTCATTAGCGGATCGATTACATTTGACTTAAATTTAAAAACAACACAAAAATAATACTAAAAAGAAGAAAATAAAAAAAAATATAAAAAAATATTTTTAACACAGGCTTTTAATGCACTAAAAAGCCACAAATAATTTTTCAAGGAGTTTATAGCTTGCGGTCAAAAAATGTAACTTCAAATTGACAAAAAGCCTGGGGCGCGGACTCTACATGAAATTAACTTCTGCTTTATACTTCATTACACACTTATGGATAAAATATATGATAAGCGCTTAAGCGCCCCACTCTTTTTGTCAATTTGATGTTACATTTTTTGACTGCAAGCTATAAACTTCTTGAAACATTATTTGTGGCTTTTTAGTGCATGAAAAGCCTGTGTTAAAAATTTGTTTTAATATATTTTTTATTCGCCCTTATCCGAGAAAGCTAAGCATCCGTTCTCACTACCCAGAAGATCAGGGGGAGTGTGATATCATTAAGACCACTGTGAAAAAATTTCCATAAATTATATTCCCTCTACTGCGAATCGAACCCAGTACTTTTAGCATTCGAGGCGGTCGCCATACCTCTTAGCCACTTACACCCCCACTCCCCCCCCCCTTTTTTTGGGTATATGTACACCTGTGAAGCATCTTCTGTCTGATGTTTATACTGCGCAATTAATTTGTTATTTGTTTCTGGTGGTCTCTGCCCTTCCTCTCCTTTTAACGTATTTATTTTGTTTTTACTTGAAGTTTCCGTAGAACGCAATACTTCAATGAACAATACACACAGACAACATGTATGAGGAGCAAGTAAGTCGGGATGTGCTATCCATCATCGCTTTCTCTTTTTAATAACCAGATGGATTGCTATGGCGATTCTATTCCTTAGTTCTGTGTTTATTACTTCTGGGCATCTCATACGAATGATGCCACGGAGATAACTTTTGATGGAGATCAGAAATTTTGACGAGATATTTCTAGTGGCATAAAGATAATACAATGCAGTGCGGATAAGTAGAAGTCTAAAGTACTTTTTTAACCATTCAGAAACAGATATTTTGGTTTTGAATTTTTATGTCCGCATCTTTTAAAGTTTTCGAAAACAATTTATCCTTTTGACTTAGCAATTTTTCGTGCTCTGTTCCTACACGGATTCCTAAAGCGACACCTATTAAGAGTTGTAAGAGTTACTCCCACTGACGTAGGTCTTTTCTGTTGTCTAGTGTTTCACTTCCTTCTTTTTTATGTGTGCCTGGCAAATACTAGTTTATTATTTACTATTCAGATGCCTCGGGTTGCTCTCTCTGTTTATCGTCAGATCTCAGACTCGTAGTCCCTTTGCTGACAAGGTTTAAAGCAAGCCTTTTTCTCGCAAACCAAGGTGCACCAGTCTTGGCTCGGTCGGACCGACGATTATGTGCTTGTTGGTTTCATGAATGTTAGCGTTGTAAGCTACTATCGGAAGCTCGGACGTTTATTAACCTTTTATCGTCTGGTCACACACACAGTGTTTACGGCCACGTAGTACTGTAACTTAGGCGATGAAGGCAGAACTTCTGCACATGCGAGTCCAAATTTGAGTTGAGAGAAAAATTACTTCGACTTATCCCGAAAAATTCCAGTTATCAGAATTCGACTTAACTGGAGTTTTTTTTTTTTAAACAGAGTCGAAGAAGACATATGGCCCGGACCTCCAGAAATGTTTCTGCTTAAGCGAAGTTGATTTAAACGAGTTCTACTGAATCTGACTACTCTGTATTCTCGAAACATTTAATAAGTAGGGCACAGGTTACATGGTCGTGAAGTGGTGGGAAAGACAACACACTGGTTTAGAAGTTTTGACACATCGTCAGATTTGTTCATATCATGGAATAAGTTGTGTAATTCGTCATCACAATTACAAGCTCACTTGCTGAGATACAAATCTTTAGTCCTGTAAAGCAGTACTACTCGGACCGGTGGTCTGCGGATCTGCGCCGGTCCGCGACCCACAACTGCCGGTGCGCGACCCACAATTGCCGGTCCGCGACCCACAACTGTCTGTCCGCGACCCACAACTGCCAGTTCACGAAAATTCCCGGAGGTCTCGGATGAGACCAGTGTCACATAATTTGGTTCGCTCTCTTTTCATCTCCGGCAGTGTTGTTATTTTAGAGTCATTGTTTGCACATCCTCTCCGTAATAATTCGTCTTGTCTGTTTATCTGACCATCCCTGCTGAGAGAGTAGGTGATGCAATATTGACTGACAGTCAGGTTGGTAAAATTCTCGTGTACCAAACCTTGGCCGCGCCGGATTAGCTCGACGTACGCCCAGCAAGTTTATTTAGCGCTGATATGGCTATTGCGATTCACTAATTACTGTCGTGGAGGGTCACAACCCAGATGGTTACACGAGGGTTGGTGTTTGTACAAGGACGGGGAGATAAATTACCCATCTGCGGACATATTACAGACATGCACATGAAAGACTGAAAGTTGTAATAGCTTCCGGACAGAAGTGTTACAAGGACATTATTTGTGATTGTTGAGCCCAGCTGTTGGGGGTGTGTGTGTTATTTATATTTTTCGTGCTTATTCCTGCCTTTTGCGTTTGCACGACTGTTTGTTTGTATCCCATATAGATAGGAATGTGATGTCCAGGGTTCTCTCTTTATGTGCCTGGCGAATAAACATTAATTCTTAGTATTAACTTACTTTGTGCACACATCTCTTTCTCCAATGAAAGTAATAATAACAACTGAGTGACGGTTCTGTAACTTTAATACACATTACAACGAACTTCACATTAGACCCATTGATGTGGTCAGGCAATAAGAACACAATCAAGATTAATAATAATAATAAAAGTCACTCATTTTCATGAACAATTATGAATGTTAAATATGCCATACATTATAATACTTCCATGTAAAAACAGGAATATACATTAGGGCTATCCACACATGCCCACACACACATCTCAACCGTCAAACGGCTGGACACTCACTGCTCCTCCTCGCTGCTAAACTCTCTCTCGTTTTTTTACCTGCCTTGTTAGCAAAACTTCCACAGCCAGTCTCATCACGTGACATAGAGTGGCTATTTGGGTGAAGTGGCAAAGTGCCAAACTGGGCGTTAAAATTAATGCATTTTCTACTCCCAACATTGCCCCCCTGTTCCCGAGCGGAAACCAAGGGTTTTCGCTTGAGAACAGTGGATAGTTAGCCCAAGAACTATTAATCTATTAGGAAAGAAAAAAAATCATACTGCTTAGAATAATATATATGAAATAGTAATTGTAGTACCAAATGACATGAAAACATATATATTTAAACAGTTTAGACAAAATGTAATCCAATCTTTCAAAAAATGCAATTAAAGTCGTAACATGAATGTTTCAATAGTATATCACCTGAAAACAAAACAAGATCAGACAATGTCAACATCTGGCACAAACAATTTCACTTTCCAGTTACATTCCTTGACAATAAGTCTGCCAGAAAGTTTTCTGATCCCTTGATGGGGATAATTGTATATCTATATTCTTGGATAAGCAAGAACCATCTGTGTAATCTACTGTTTGTCGTAGTTTTTTGATTTAGGGATGTTAGTGGACGGTGATCCGTCTGGAGGTAGAAGTGTGCGCCAAGTAAATAGCGTGATAACTTGCCCATACACCAAATGATGGACAAGAGTTCTAGTAGCATTAATAAAGATTTTAATCCTGTGATGTGTTCTTGCCAAGAACTATGGAATAAACAGATGTCGTCTATATATGTGATGACATCAGATCTATCTCCTAAGAGTCTCCGCATCATGCGCACAAAAGTCGCAGGAGCATTGACAAGGCCAAAACACATATAATTACATTGGAATAACCCATATGGAGTCATAAACGCAGTTAGAGGTTTGGCTTTATCAGTTAAAGGGATCTGCCAATATCCCTTGGATAGATCTAGTTTGCTAAATTATGTAGCCTGGGATAGTTGTGATAAGAGATCCTCCAAAACAGGCATAGGCTCAGCATCTGTGAGAGTGACACTGTTAAGAAGTCTAAAATCAATGCAGATGCGAAGAGATTTGTCCTTATTTCTAACTAAAACCATAGGAAAAGAATAGGATGATTCAGAAGGAGAAATGATGCCCATGCGTAGCATATCCTTAAGTTCACTATCCACCTGAGATCTGTAATGTAAGGGTATAGTATACGGTCTGAGTTTGATAGGGTGATCATCAGTCAATGTAATATCATGAGAGATAACATCAGTGCGACCTGGAAGTTCAGTCAGCACATCAGAGAAAGATTCTAAAACAGCAAGAACCTGTTCTCGATAACTAGAATCTAAATCACCTGATACAGTTACATCTCTCCAAGATTCGGAAGATGTTAAAGGCAGC
Source organism: Oreohelix idahoensis (assembly GCA_024509875.1). Taxonomy (NCBI): domain Eukaryota; kingdom Metazoa; phylum Mollusca; class Gastropoda; order Stylommatophora; family Oreohelicidae; genus Oreohelix; species Oreohelix idahoensis. The sequence goes on along the minus strand of JAMPIV010012329.1, from coordinate 22,617 downwards.
AGAGGAAAATTAAAAGAAATATCGCTCGCTGTAGAATCATCATATTCCACAACAGCTGACAAAGTCTGTCGAACTGGTTCATCAGAAATACGGTCCAAGATAGGTTCTAATTCTGTAGGGCGCTCCACATACAATTTTAACATATTGATGTGAAATGTTTTAACTTTGCCCCTTATGTCAATGGCATAATCTACATCAGTTTTCTTCTCAACCACCTTAAAAGGGCCCTGCCAAGAAATTAGCAGTTTATTTTCCTTGGTCGGAAGAAGTAGCCATACTTGTTCTCCTGGTAGGAACGAACGTAATTTTCGAGATTGGTTGCAGCGCAATCTCGACCTCTGTGAAGCATTACGTATCATACCTGATGCATAAGTACATGCATCTACAAGGCGTTGTCTGAGATCAATGACCAGTTCATAGCTGGTGCGGACAGTAACATCCTCCACTGATCCCAACAACAAATCCTTGAGTATGTGCATAGGACCTCTAGGGTTGGCACCATATACCAACTCAAATGGCGAAAAGCCAGTGCTCTCATGGGGCACTTCTCTGTAAGCAAATAAGACTGCTGGTAACATTCGGTCCCAGTCACGAGGACATGTCTCGGTGACTTTGCCTAACAACTGCTTCAACGAGCCATTGAAACGCTCGCAAACGCCATTGCTTTCCGGATGGTATGGGCTTGTGAACGAATGCTTAATTGCTAACATGTTCTCAATATCTTTCATCATTTGAGACATAAATTGAGTACCACGATCTGATAAGATTTCATCAGGAAATCCTATGCGACAAAAAATAACAAATAAAGCATCAGCGACAGCTGCTGAGGTGATAGTCTTCAATGGTATGGCCTCCGGCCAACGTGTACATAAGTCTATACACGTTAGGATATATCTATATCCTCTATCTGACATGACTGACATAGGACCAACTATGTCAATTGCAAGCTTGGTGAAAGGCCGTAATGGCACATCAGTGACTTGTACGGGTGCAGCGTGGTGCTTGCCCCTACGTGCTACCTTTTGACAAGTTGTACATGACCTGCAGTATAGCTTTACATCTCTGTTAACACAGGGCCAATAAAAATTTGACGTGACACGAAACAGAGTACGCTTAATCCCCATATGACCAGCTAACAGCGAGTCATGGGCAGTATTCAATACAATAGGTCTAAAACTCTTTGGAATAACTACCTGTATCCTGACTAAAACATAGTTGTCAAAGCATCTAGTCAGTACTGAGTTTTTAAATTCAAACCAATAACGTGAAGTTTTTGTTTTCTTCACATGTTTGCTCTCTGCTAGAGCAAACAATGGTTGCAAAGCAACATCTTCGCGCTGTTTGGTCGCGAACGACTGGGGGAAACATGAACATTCTGAAGAGATGCTCTCTCACTAAATGGTATAGCTGGCTCTGCCTTGGATTCAGCGGCATGCTGGGCCCTAGTGACCACAGCGTTAGCCAACATTGGGTGAGATTCAACCCATTTATGTATCTCCTCTGGGGAGCAATCCTTAATACCTGGTATATTACCAAGGATAATGTCTGATACTGGTTCATCAAGGACACATGCCCTTACCTTACCTTAAAGAAGGGTGTGGCAATATCTATTTCTGCCACTGGGTAACACTCTATACTCCCACCAAATGTTATGCACTTCACTGTTTTACCAGTAAAGGCAGATTGATCAATTAGCGATCTACGGACTCCGACAGTGGTACATCCAGAATCACGAAGGACACTTACATGCCTGTTATACAGAAAACCAGTATATAACGTGAGGCGTCCCACGTTCTCACAAGATGACATAGCAGGTAGAGCATGCCCGCAAATTAATCTGGGCTGTGAACCAGGTTGAAATAAAGATTTGCACCCATAACAATTTTCATCATTAAGTGAGCTAACAATACATGCATTGGCATGGTCGGTTCCCTTCTCATCATTCTTTTTTGTAGTTACACATGCATTACCCTTCTCATGATTGCTATTGTCATTATGCCCACAGTGTTTGTTAGTGCTGTTTCCATAATATTTCTTATAAGGTCTATTCCCAGCACAAGACCAACATCTTCCACTATTCCTATTACCACTGTAGGGTGCATTGTCTTGTGTGGGTCTATGATCCATCCGTTTGTGATGCATTTCCTCATTACGGTTAGAATTCTGCCGCCACTGACCTTGGTTTGAATAACCATAGTCTCGCCTCTGTGAGAAGTTAGATGGTGACCTCTGCCTTGGGAAGTTATATTTTCCTCGGTAGTTGGATCTATAGCTTTGCCTTACTCTGCTGTCCACACTCTGTGATCGAGGTCTCTGACCACCATCTCTATAGTCATGACGAGCTACACATACTGGGAGTGCGTCCTTTATAGTTGGTTTGTGAACCTCTTTATCTGGGTGAGCTGTCATATATTGTCTCCCAAGTATCTCCATTGCCTCAAGGTCTTTTGGTTTTCTTTCTTGAAAAAATGAGGCAAGATCGGTGCTACGTGCCGACAACACCTTGTCACGTAACATTAGATCAAGTAAGCCAGTGAAGGTCTTATCAATTCCGGACAATTCTATCCATCTTTTAGAATATAATTTTATTAATGAGATAAATTCTCCAAAGTCAGCTTTCCTGCTAGGCAGACAGGAATGAAATTTATCACGGAATCCTGCTTCCGTAAGCTGAAATTTACGTAGCAATGTCTTATTGACAACATCGTAGTCTTCTCTACTACCGCTGTCCAGAGCAAAATAAGCCTGTAGAGCGTCCGCTGTTAGAAAATCGCATAATGTTGCACTCCATTTACCCTTGGGGATCTTTAATGCACTGACCTTGAGCTCAAAACGTTGTAAGAAACTATCGACTTAGTCGATTTGTTGGTTGAAATTAGGCAATCGTATCCGGTTTGTGGTCACAGGTGTACTAGATGATGTGTTTGGAGCATCCAACTCCACTTTTCTTAGGGTGACAGCAACATCTATATCTTTCTGAATACGCAATTTCTCTATCTCCAAATCAGTTGCTTTCTGAGCAGTTGCAGCAGCTAATCTTAATTTTTCTTGCTCAGCATCAATCTTTAGTTTTTCTAGCGCAAGAGCTTGTGCAAGATCTTTTTCTTTCTCATCATGTTCTAACTGACGACGTTTTAATTCACGTTCATTCTGTCTTTCAATTCTTGCATTATAGCTGTCAAATTGTGCAGTAGCAAACGCCTCTAGTTCCGCTCCTGATTTATTAAATTTAATCCCAATGTCTATAAAGTCCTGAAACGAAGACATGGTTTCCTACCAGAAACTACTTTCTGTTCAAAATATAGTGATATTTATAATGATGAACAATACAAAACTCAATACCTATGTAAGTCCTACAAACCCACCAAGGACATAATTAGAATGTGTTAAATTATGGTGATATTGTTAATGAACACTGCAGTGTTCAATACATGTTACAATAAAAGAAAAAGAAATATGCAAAATTATGCCATGTAAATCAATGGGTCCAGACAAATGTACAATGAAAAGATGAAGGCAATGATGTCAATGATGATGATGATGGTATATTTTCAAATACAACACACACAAAAACAAATTAAAATTAACTAAAATAAGACAACAAAAACAATATTCTATATTAACATGTTAAAAAAAATAATAACTATTAGACACTACAGATAATTCACAAATAAAAACGAAACAACCGTCACATTAACAACTAAGGAGAAGAAGTTATAGAAAGCACTATTACAACAACTGACAATGTGAGACATATATACGAAACAATAACAAAACGTGATACCTAACGCCACATCTAAACAAAAATGAAATGTTCGCAATGCAAAAAAGGACTATCAGTATGAATGCGTCAAAGCGCTAAAATTCCTTAAATGCAAACCTCACATAAACCTATAGAAAATCACCTTTCATCATACTTCCGAAGATGAATGAAAAAAAATGATACCTAAAAAAAAAAATTGGCAACACTGAACATATAGAATAGAAAAAAAGAAAAATAGCAAAGATGGAGCACGCTATTAAAGCACAAGATGCTTTAAACAAGCTTTTAAAATGAAGCTAAACGTATCGTAAAATGCAGACTAAAGTGTTTTGGTCTGAACACGGGCGTAACGTTGTTTACACAGTCTCGCATGAATCAGGAACACTGATACAAAATAGAAACTATAGTTCTGAAAACTTGTGTGATAATATGTCGTCTGGTCGAACTATTTTATTTATTTCTTAATAATAAGGTCCGTAAAGTTTCTTTTATAGATTTATAAATGTTAGTACACGTATGGTCCCTGAAAGGCTTCAATGTTTTTGGAAAAATAGTTACTTCGTTTGTCTTTAAAATGTTCCTTAAACAGAAATCATGCGTGTTTGTTGACGTAAATTCCTGCTGCCGGTAAAGGTCACGGGGCGTGGCTAATTTGCCGCTGTGCGACAAAAAGTTTCGCTTTGTACGGGAAGTTCATTTGCGCGATTTCTGGTTTCACCGCAGTGTTTGCAAAAAGGTTAGTTAGCACGAAAGTTCATTTACCCGAACAAAAAGTCATTGTTATACAGCGCAGCACTTCAAAATAGCTTAAAACACGTTGCATTGAAAGTGCATCTGAACTCCTGTTTCATCTTCAATCATATTATAGTTCAATTGATGCAAATGCATTTTAGATAAACTTGGTGCGCATAATTAATTCAGGCACAATGGCTTGGCTACCCATCTGGCAGAATGTCAGACGGGCCTGCGTGCCCAATTCTTAACCCTTTGAAAATAAAGTTCGTTCGTTCGTTCGTTCTGTTGAGCCCAGCTGTTGGGGGTGTGTGTGTTATTTATATTTTTCGTGCTTATTCCTGCCTTTGGCGTTTGCACGACTGTTTGTTTGTATCCCATATAGATAGGAATGTGATGTCCAGGGTTCTCTCTTTATGTGCCTGGCGAATAAACATTAATTCTTAGTATTAACTTACTTTGTGCACACATCTTTTTCTCCAATGAAAGTAATAATAACTGAGTGACGGTTCTGTAACTTTAATACACATTACAACGAACTTCACATTAGACCCATTGATGTGGTCAGGCAATAAGAACACAATCAAGATTAATAATAATAATAAAAGTCACTCATTTTCATGAACAATTATGAATGTTAAATATGCCATACATTATAATACTTCCATGTAAAAACAGGAATATACATTAGGGCTATCCACACATGCCCACACACACATCTCAACCGTCAAACGGCTGGACACTCACTGCTCCTCCTCGCTGCTAAACTCTCTCTCTCGTTTTTTTACCTGCCTTGTTAGCAAAACTTCCACAGCCAGTCTCATCACGTGACATAGAGTGGCTATTTGGGTGAAGTGGCAAAGTGCCAAACTGGGCGTTAAAATTAATGCATTTTCTACTCCCAGCAGTGATAATGTAGGGAGTTGTAGTGCAATCATTACCACGAATCGACGGATATAACAACTCCTTATACGAAAAATGACCTTTTACATAACATGCAGAATTTTCCTATGAGGAAATTTTTTGAATAGACGCCATAAAACCATGAATGATTGTAACTATTGACCGGCGTTCGAGATATAAACATAACAACATTTTTTATTGGAGCCTGGTCAACAACACCGTGCGTGAGACGAAAGTTTAGTCGGTTGAAAGCACTGAAAATTCACCTCGTCGAGAAAACAACCAGACGTGCCAGAGTTAAGAATAAGATCAGAATTCATTTATCGGACCGGACTTGTTTGAGCCTCTTGGGGACTTAAAAGCCCAGGAAAACTCTACTATTATTAGCAAGGAAAACCGGAATCGGAGGAATCTGAAACACGGATTCAAAGTGGGAACTTATTGTAAAGTAACAACACCCCAGAACACGTGTAAGAAGCATCTTCAACAAGTTGCCTTAGCTATTTCTCTGAGCCAGCAGAGTTTTGGCCACTGTTGGACCACTACTGCAGATCTAAGGGGATGCAACCCGTGACAAAAAGAAAAGAATAAGACTAATTCTCCGTCATGCTTGTCGTGAGAGGTAATTAATATGAGGCTGACAATGAGGTGGCAACCTCATTATGTAAAACTAGTTGCTACTGAAACCACCTCTGCAGATGACTGTGGACGTTTTGATGCAGTGGGAATTCCTTGCTGTATGAGGAACGAAGGAGGAATGGACCATAGTGACTTAAAAGCCACACCGGAATTCCACAAACAATAATTTTCTGTCTATAAAATCTTACGTAACAGGCACATAATATAATAGTAGATATAATTATGACGGTCGGTATGTACGTACGTGCCTGGGCACAATCACACTACAGCCAATATTAAAACAATACTATGGCTTAAAGACTGAAGCGGTCTGCGGCACACTGAGGGAAAAATACATTACAGATCCGCCTTATCGTATAGTTAGAGAAGTACTGAGGTTAGAGTTAATAAGGGGGAAAAAAATTATAATTCTGTGGACATCAGTGAGGAAAAAATAATAGGACAATTAAATTACTGTTCGTTTAAAATTGAGTTAAGGCGAAAGGTCTAGGACGAGGCATTGAGTGTAAGTACATTAACGTGAATTATAAACAGTAGATAAAATAAGAGTTAGTGAGTTTAAAAAAAATTAATGAGATAGCACTAAAGCAATTTATATGTGAGTAAATCTAATTCAGTTGAGTTATGCTTCGACAGCTTAAGAAAATAGGTCGACATTAATTTATTACAGTCAAAGGGATAGATTTATTAAATTTTACTTTTTTGGGGTGTCTTTAGGTCTTCCTTCCTTCCTTCCTTCCTTCCTTCCTTCCTTCCTTCCTTCCTTCCTTCCTTCCTTCCTTCCTTCCTTCCTTCCTTCCTTCCTTCCTTCCTTCCTTCCTTCCTTCCTTCCTTCCTTCCTTCCTTCCATCCTTCCTCCCTCCCTCCCTCCCTTCCTCCCTTCCTTCTCTCCCTACCTTTCTTCCTTCCTTCTCTCCCTTCCTTCTCTCCCTTCCTTCATTTATTTATTTATTTATTTTTAAATTTATTTATTTTTTATTTATTTATTTATTTTTCAAATTCATTATTATTATTAATTTTTTTTGTTTTTTTTTTTGTTTTTTTTTTTGTTTGGTTTTGTTATTATTTTTATTTTATTTTAAAAACACTTTAATTATGATGATTATTGTAAATGTAATATTACTTTTATAATGATAAATGCCTTAATAATGCTTAAAGTAAATGTGAGGATGAAAGGATATTAGTATACATGATGAGAGAGAGAGGAAGGGCAGAATGTCAGACGGGCCTGCGTGCCCAATTCTTAACCCTTTGAAAATAAAGTTCGTTCGTTCGTTCGTTCCTTCTCTCCCTTCCTTCCTTCTCTTCCTTCCTTCCCTTCCTTCTCTCCCTTCCTTTCTTCCTTCATTTTGGGCAATCAGTTTGGAAACTAACGTATTTGATCAGCGTCCGATAATGGTAAGAGCGCTGCCGGGTTCAAATTACGGTACCGACACGCTCCAGCCTACCCAGCTGTAATTGGGTGCATGACTTTGAGTTAGGGAAGGAAAAGGCAGCGAGGAAGGGAACTGGTCACCCCCACCTCTCGATGCTGGGCCTAGTATGGTGAAGTCTATAACACATCAATCCACTACGGCAGTATCTGTTATTGGACTACCTTGACCTTACTGTGTGTGATCCACACGACTAAATAAATTATAATACACAGCAAACATTCACTGCACTTTTGCGTCTACTGTCAGCAGTTTGTGTGTACATGTGTGAGGGCGAGTGCATGCGTGTGTCCTTCTACACCTACTCCTCCTCCTCTTCCCTTCATTTTACAAATGTCCTTTTTAATCAGTTTGTGTTCTTCCTATACCTCCACAGCTTTTTGTCTTATCTGCCCTATATTCTTTTGTTCTCTCTTCTTGTTTTCGCTCCTACTCCTCTTCTTCTTACCTTTTCTTCCCTCGTCGCCTAACAGAACAGCCCGTACCCTCCCCAAAGCATGACGAACGTCAGTGTCAACAGCACGTCTGTCCTATATTATCCTACTTTTGTTTACTTCCTAGTGTGTTGTCTCTGTGCTCATTTGCTCGGTGTAATGGCTCGGAAATCGATGTTCAAACTACCGATAGGGGGAATTCTGATAAGTCTTGTCGCGAAAATCCGCTTGTTGCTTCTGTTTTTTTGTCTCCCCTATACATCTTTCATCCACGTGCATCTCTGATGCGTGTCGTTCATATTCTTGTGTTTGATATTCTGTGGACGGGAGCCGCGCTGGTGTAATGGGTACAACGTTGTACTGGCGACCAGGTTTTCAAGGTTCAAGCCCGGGCGTCAGCGTTTGAAGGAATGTTTACGACTGGGAATTTGACTGAATAACCTGAACGGCTCCTGCACATAAACCCTCTGTGGATGGGAAGGGGCGAAGCTCCTGACCGGGTTGGAAGGAAAGTCCACTGACCCCCCAGCCTCGCAATAACATGTCATTGGGCCAAAAGGGCTGGAAAGCTCGAGTGCCGCTGGTTAGAGAAAGAAAAAGAAAAAAGAAAAGATATTCTGTGGAAGAATTTAGTTTTCCCTTATTGTTGTCACATCGTAAAGTGATCGTGCGTCAATTCTGTTGCGGGCTGTTTGTGCATTTACTGTGTTTGTCATCTCTGCCTGCTCGTGTACATTAATTACTCATTTCCCTATATCCAGTGTGGTGTGTTTCTTCTCTATTGTCTATAAATTAGTTTTTCTGTGGATTCGTCTATATACTATTTGAGTTTTTCCTGCGTGATTCTGGTTTTAAAAAAATCTTGACTTTTGTTCGTCAGCAGTTTGTCTCACCCCAAATCCTTATATACTATTCTATGTAGGTTTTGGTGATGATTTTTGATCTTTTAAATATATTTAATTTCTTTATTATAATTAAGTACTGCAAATGTGGGTATACTGTTATTGCATTTACATTTTTTAAAAACAATAATATATAAAGTGCACGTGAGAATTAATGGATACAGTGTAAAAGATGAGAGACAGGAAAGGCAAAATGTTAGATGGGTCTGCATGCCCTATTCTCAAACCTTTGAAAATAAAGTTCGTTCGCTCCTTTCTTCGTTCTCTTTCTGTCTGTCTTCGTGTGTTTCTTCTGTCTGCCAGACATAATAATCTATGACTATCTCTTTCTCACTCTACCTGCTCATTCGCCGCTCCGCGAGTCTGTCTTTTTGCCTTTGTATTTCCGTCCGTCTCTTCTTCTGTACATCTGTCTTTCAGTATGTCTGTAAATACTTGTATATCTCTTCATTTTAATCGACCCACCACATTCTGAAGTCTCTAACATTTCACTCTCCTACGGCAGTACTACCTGTACCTTGTGATTGATTCTTTCATTTTGATCTCCGTATTTCTAAGAACTTACCTTCAGTAAAAATCATATGCCGTCTCCTTCCATCCCCTACCTTAGTTGTCTCTTTCCATCCGGACCTTAGTTGTCTCTCTCCGGCTTCTATTGTACCCTTATGCATCTCATATGCATCTCCTTTACATTCTTCTATTCTTCTCTGTCTTTTTCCTTTTGTTGACAGTTCTTTCATACTTTTATATTTGTCACATATAATGCTCTGGCGGAGTCGATCTCTCTTGCTGAATAATTTAAAACAGTTCCCATGAGTCCCATTGACGAACTGACGCTGGCCTGCCTGGATTTGTACACGCTGATGGCTGGAAACTACGTTTCATTGGCTGCAGGGGGAAAAAGGACAGACCAGCCATACGAGTCATAGCATTATGTGTGTGAATATGGCACGGGCTTGTGTTTGTGTTGTCTGTGTACAAACAAACACTCACACACAGACACACACACATATATATGTATGTATGTATGTATGTATATATGTATATGTATGTATATATGCAATGTGTGCAAGAGAGACATGAGGGCACTGAACATAAATCCAGCAACCTGGTAGCATGAAACTGCCGATCGCACCAAGTGGCGAGGCTATCTGCGGCGCCACCTCAGATTGGGCGAAAAGAAGCTCACACAACAATCAGAAGAGAGCAAAAAACGTCGAAAGGAACACCAGGAAAATAAGCAGCTGTGGGCTGTCACCTCAGGGGCGCATTCCCATTGTCAGTTATCACTGAAGAGGCTATAATAATAATATGTATGTATATATATATATATATATATATATATATATATATATATATATGTATATATATATATATATATATATATATATATATATATATATATATATATACACACACACACACACACACACACACACACGAGGAGTCAAAAAGTAACCTTAATATTTTTTTTATTAACAGAATATGCACAAATAGGAATGAAAGCACTTAATCACTTTTCAACATAGTGCCCACCACATTCAGTGCAGTTGTGCCAGCGCTTCACCAATGCCTGGATTCCGCGAGAAAAAAACTCTTCTGACTGACTGCGTAGCCACGTATACACCGCCTCTTTCACCTCATCGTACATACTGAACTTCTTGCCACCGAGTGCCTACTTGAGGGGTCCAAACACATGATAATCACACAGTGTGAGGTCCGTTGAATATGCAGGATGTGGAAGACACTTCAAACGCAGATTCGTGATTTTCGTTACTGTCGCACGAGCTGTGTGCGACCGCGCGTTATCATGCTGTAACAACACACCAGAACTGAGCAAGCCGCGACGTTTTGACCTGCGTCGATTGTTACCTGCCGGTTTTCCCGTATCACTCGTTCCACTGCAGCGATAGCGTAAGGCGTGGTCGCAGTGTGAGGCCTGCCGGAGCGAGCTGCATCAGTCACAGTTGACACCCCACTTTTAAACTTCCTGTGCCACACATAAACCTGCTGAAGCGACACGCAAGAGTCCCCATGCTGCCTCTTCATCCTCTGATGAATGGCTGCTGGTTTCTCACCTTCACTACCCCCCAAAAAAACGGATAACTGCACGTTGCTCTTCTCTCGTGCATGCTTCCAAGAGGGCGGTCATCTTGGCTATGCTTTGCAGACATCATACTTCCCATCAGGACGACGGGTGTGCGCGCACTGGTACCTCAAGCGGGAGGGCATAACATATATGTAGTACAACCATCTACTACGTGATTTTGACTTTATTATTATTATATATATATATATATATATATATATATATATATATATATATATATATATATATATATATATATATATATATATATATATATATATATATATATATATATATATATATATATATATATAATTAGTTCTACCAATCTATTCTGTACTTTCCATGCTTTCTTTGGCCAGGTTTCGTCTCCAGTTCTCTTAAATAAGTATGTGCTTTTGGTCTTTTTATATTACTTTAACACTGAGGGTTCCAGATGGGTGTCCTAACATGTTTTACAGGCAGACACCATTTTTGTAAAAGTGTGGCGGGCTATCCTACCCCCAAAATCTTGTCTTTGACTCGCGCTGCAGTGATGCATATCTGGTTCTTTTCCACAGTTGCATATTTTCATGAATTGATTGGAAATGTCTGCCCCTTTAATCTGAGTGGTCTGCTTGTTTTCTCTCTATCTCTTGTCCACGCCCACTTTTTTGTCAACTTGCTCTTTGTGGTAAAGTGGGATTTTATAAATATCTATAGGGGACTTAGTGTACTGACTGAGATCAGCTGTGAAGGTATCTGTATCTAATAGGTGTAGTGTTTTACAGATAACCTTACTTGTTGCCACATATTTATACCTCAGTCAGAATTATTCTGGAATATTGTGATGACTACGTTATATGTCTAGGGTATGTATATGATGAAGTGTAAGTCACAACAACAACAGACAGATAAACAATTTAATTTATTCCACCACACTTGACAACACTGTGACACTCACACACATGAAACATTCTATAAGACTATCTTAAACGAGTCACTGGTAAATTTTCAAATATCAATATGTATTAAGTACTTTTCATTAATATATATGTGTCCTGATTCAAATACAAAGTGAACCAGGAATCACAATCAATTTCAATTATAAGTTGTATATATAGAATTTATCAATATGAATCTTGTAGTGACATATTTTATTAATATTATCATATGTGTGTCAGTTGTGTAGTAGTAATATGAGGTAATACTGGTTTTTTTTTTTTAAGCTATGTTGTTATGTGTCATCATGACTTCACGTGTTTGTTTCTGTTGGAACTAGTATTGGAGATGTTCTCAGTTCCTTTCATTAAAACAATTAATTTCCCCTCTTATTTTAATACAATGTCAGTTTAAGATGGGGGTACATAATGTTGAGCTCCGCTGGCCACATAGGCTTAACTTTCGTGATGGCGGCAGGAAAAGACTCCTCTGCTCGATTGCTCCCCTGTGTTCTGGAGACACCTCACTGTTTGCTATATGGACCAAAGGGGATGCTGTCCGCCTCTGGATTCAGCAAAGCTCTGACCAGGTACTGCTCAATAGCTTTAGGACCACAGTCCCTGAAACAAGAAGGTTGTACCTCCTACTTCAGAACTAATTTATACTCTATTTCTACACTGAGCACAATACATAACAAACACTGAGTTCAGAGCGGTAGGCCAACTGCTATCTTCATCTGAAACAATTTTCACCAGTATTTTCCTCCCTAATGGTTACTATGCCTCTGCAATTCCAGCATTATTTCTTTCTAGTCAATAATATAGGTGGCAGTGTACTGTTTGGCAATTCCATGCAGTTTTACTTTCCTCCGACACCTTCTGTTCAGGTTGGAGCACTATATATGCTTCACCTCATGTTCGCTACTGAACCACACATATATACAGACATAAATTATCAATTTACATTCAATTTTCATTAAAAGATATCAAATATTTCAAGCTTACCACAATTCATGGAAATAATACAGAATTACGTTGACTGGCACTGAATATAACACAATTTCGATCTGCCGATGTCCCAGGCTTTTATTTTAGAAAATTAGGCACTGGTGCTCAACGCACTGATTCTGTAGTAAGTTTATTTGCAAATGTGGTGCTGACCTGACGCCTCTAATTGACTATATTGGCAAGTCTAACCAATCATGCCATGTTTACCCATTCGTTTGAAAAAAAGTACTCCTACTCCCGTTTCCCCTGACAACGAAAGATAGTATTTATAGCCCGACTAATCGTGTTTAGCCTTACATTTACTTTCCGCCAATCAAATAGGAGGTAACATGTCAGCCTATTTCCCGTACAATGGTGGGGTGAAAATCTGCCACTGAGCGATTCTGATTTGGGTGTTGTCTGACATCCCTCACTATTTCTTTTGGCTATAATTTGGTAATTCCTAGACTATTTGCGTAACGTTTAACATATTATTTGTCAGCAAGTCCTAAGGAACCCAAATATACAAATTTAAAGGAGCCAAGTGGCTGCGTTCAAAATATGCACTTTCTTCTACCTCCTGTTTACTTCGAATACGAGGTGGTGTCTGGGTACTGTAATGTTTTCAAACGTAAACCAGTATAATGTCATATTTCCTAATAAGCGTTTTTCAGGATTTTAAAACCTAACTCTCGTTTGTGTAGTGTTTTTTTATCACTGTCGATTTGAAAAAAAGCTAGTGCTTGTGGCCTTACACGCGTGATGGTAGTAATTGTGTATCGCGCGACGCGTGTTTAGTGTTGCATGTGTCCCTGCTTTCAGCCCTCCCTTCTTTCTATCTTTAGTCCATCTGTCTTTCGTTTTAGGTAACGTAGTGTATAAAAAGACATGAATGGAATTTTAAATCTAGGTCAACTTGCGTATCTCAAGGTTTTTCTTAGAAATGCAGCACGTTTTATCGTAGAAGGCGGGTATTGAAGCAGTAGGCTTTTACTATCAACGTGAAACGTTACAAGTTGCAGACGCAGGAGAAAACAAGGGGGATTTCGAGTACAGTCATTGTGACAGCACTGTTCTTTACCATTCTTCTTTCCTTTTATTGAATTTATGTGTTAGGCTTTACATTTACCTGATAATTTATATATGTGGATTAGAATTTCTCACGACAAATCCTCCCCACTTAAAACAGACGTTATATGTCAGTCTATAATTCTATATACACATAGAGAAATTTATTATTTTTCCTGGGGTTTAGGGTGATTCTCATCACACGAATGGCGGCTTAAAAAATCCGCTCCCAGATTTGTTTTTCCACTTATATACTCTATGCTAAACTCAAATGGCTGCATCAATAAAGACCAACGGAGTAATCTAGAATTCTCATGTCTAGCCTGTGCCAGAAACGACAAAGGTTTGTGATCCGTTTACAACTTAAATGCCTTCCCATACAGATAAATATTGAATTTCTTTATCGCCCATATTACTGCAAGACATTCTTTTTCGCTAGTTGAGTAGTTGGTTTCAGCTTTATTCAACTTTCTGCTAGCATATGCCACTGGGCTTAATTCCCCATCCAATGCATCTGATCTCTGTAGCAGAGTTGCACCTAACCCAATATTACTGGCATCCGTCCTTACAATGAATTCTTGACTTAAGTCAGGTAATTTCAAAATAGGTTTGCTTGTGAGCTTTCCCTTCAATTCCTGGTAAGCCATTTCACATTGTGGTGTCCATGTAATTCGATCTGGATTTCCCTTACGTGTCAAATCAGTTAACGGTGCACATATGGAATTAAAGTTTTTGATATACTTCTGGTAGAAACCACATAATGAGACAAAGGATCTCACGTCTTTCTTGGTTTGTGGTCTCGGGGCTTTCTTTAGTTTCTCTAAATTCTTGGGGTCAGGGGTCATGTTTCCCTGATAAACTGTGTGTCCCAAGAATTCCAATTCTTTACATCCAACGCAACATTTGGTTGGTCGGGCTGTTAAATTCGCTTCCCTAAGTCGATTAAACAGCATGTTCAGAGAGTCAATGTGTTCCTCAAATGTTTCTGTTGCTATAAGGATATCATCCATGAAATTTGTGATACATGGATTATTCAGAGGGTCCAATAATTTTCTCATCATCCTAGAGAAGACACTAGGCGCATTCTTCAATCCAAATGGCAATCTATTAAACTCATAGTGTCCTTCTGAGGTACTAAAAGCTAGGTATGGTCTAACCTCAGGCTTTACTGGAATCTGATAGTATCCTTTACTCAGATCCACTTTTGAGAAATATTTAGCTTTATTTAGTCTGGCAAACAGCTGATTTGTATCCGGCAATGGATCCACCTGTCCTTCTGTAATAGCATTCAGTCTCCTGTAATCTATACAGAGTCTATGTTCTCCAGAGGGCTTCCTTAAGAGTACAACACCGGAACTATACGAAGATTCACTGTGTGAAATAATTCCTTCCTTCAACAAATAGTCTATCTCTTCCTTCAAAGCTTTCTCCTTAGCAAAAGGAATCGAATATGGTTTCATACAGACAGGTGTGGGGTCTATCAGTTTCATATCATATTCCAATAAGTTTGTATGCCCAGGTCGGTCTGTTAACACCTCTGTATGAGTATCTAGAACCTGTTGCACTCTCTCTTTCTGAGTTTTCGTTAAATGTGTACTGATTTTCACCTGTGCCGCTGTCTCACAGGGGTGTATTGGATATTCAAATGATGAAAGTGGTTCCTTTTTCATCTCCATGGCAATGGACAAGGTCAACAAGTGTGTCTCTTCCTGATTTTCTCTTTCCAAATATTTCTTCAGGAGATTCACATGATAGATTTTTTCTTTCCCCTTCTTATCTATCTTATAATTGGTTCTAGACACCTTCTCTAGAACTGTATATGGACCTTGCCATCCAATTTGTAACTTATTCTGACTACCGGGGAGAAGAAGCAGTACCTTCTCTCCCACAGCCAAATCTCTGTCTTTCGCTTTCCTGTTATAATAGGCAGCATGTTTCTTCCTGGCTTGTTTCAAATTTTCATTGGCAAGTTTCCAGCCAGTTTTTAAACGAGTGGTCAGCTCATTCACATATTGGTATGAGGATGTAATATTTTCCTCTGCTTTTTCATCAGTCCACGTTCTTAACAGCGCTACATATGGACCTTTAATTTTGTGGACCTATTTGTCCATGCACCGGTATGGTCTCTTCCACTAGAAGCGCTATAGTGATGATTTTTCTTCTCAGAATTATCAGTCACAAAACGACCGCTACCAATTCTTTTCTTGGGGCTGTCTCCCCACTTAAAATTCTGGATGAGAGATTTCCTCTCTACATCTTCTTCCTCCAGTTTGTTTAAGTCCGATTGAGGGATTTTCGGCTTATCCTGGGGTAAGACATCTTTTTGCACTCTCCGCATAGTGGCCATTGTAAAACAGTTAAGTGAAGCTTGTCCGTGAAAAGGGGCTTCCCATTCCCTTTGGTCCACTTTATCAAATTTATACTTCTTTTTATTATCAGGCCTAATTTTGCCCCGTGGCGTGTCCAGGTCCTGATCAATGTTCCCACTTGTGGGTGTTCCCTCATGTGCTATGCTACACCTTTCTATAAAATTCTCAATGTCCCATCTTGCCTTGGGCCAATAATAATTGTGAGCCACCTTTTGGATGATGGTACCTATTTTCTCATGGTCCCCATCTGGTTTCACATGTAGGCTCCTTATTAAGTCTGCCCTATATCTTTTAGGAAGTACCAGCTGTCCCTGACCTTTGGATCTAGCTCCAGTCTTCCTATACATCAACTTGTTTTTCATGTAAAAATCTCCCTTGCCTGGAGTTGTATGACAAGTTGACAATTTCCTGAAACAAGGCTTGAGGGTCTTATCCCCAGCCTGTGCCTTCCTCATCTCTTCTGGAGTGGTATCTAACATAATATCCTCCTCCTTTCTTGAGGTCGACCTGACCTGAAGGGTGGCCATATACACAGGTTTCCTTCTACAATGGTCAGTGTCATGATTGTCCATCTGACAATTTTTACACCACCTTTTCCCTTGGTTGAAAGATTTTCTTTCATCATATTTCCTTTCATCGAATTGTGGGGTTTTATTTTTATTTTCATACCGTGGCCTATCAAACTGGTGCTTACCTTTGTTTTGATCCCTAGGATCAAATTTATTAAAGTTCTGTGGTGCCCTAAAGTTATCCACCTGTTTCTTTTTATTACCTGTTACCTCTGCTTGAGCTGCTTGATACCTTTCAGCAACATTTAGCAACTCACCCAGCCTCTCTGCACCTTGTTCCATGAGAAACTTTCTCAGGTCTGGAGCCATGGACTCTCTTAATTGTTCTGTAAGGATCATTTCCTTAAGATCTTGGGTTTTCCCCAGAGAAGTCCATTTCTCCAAGTATGTCTCTAACCGTGCAGAGAACTGGTGATAGGTTTCACCTGACAGTAGTTTAGCATTCCTAAATTTTTTCCTATAAAATTCTGCGTTCTTTTCATACCTTAACAAAAGAGCCTGCTTTAGCATGTCATAATTTTCCTGATCACTTCTGCTCATTTTAGCAAAAACTTCATAAGCTGCCCCACGAAGTCCTTGAGATAACTTTAAGCTCCACCTTTCTCTCTCTAACCCATATGTGGTAGCTAATAGTTCATATCTATTTAGATAGCTCTCAATGTCATCGTCTTTCTCAACGAAATGATCTAAATGAAAATTCATAGTTGAGGTTGAGGCTCCCTGGCTAGCAGTGGCATCAGAGGTAAAGGGACTGGCACCATTTTCAGGAGCATGGCCTTGAAACTCAAACTCCCTTAGTCGTAACTCATGTTCCCTTTGTAATATTTTATCTTCTGCTTCCCTTTCTGCAGCTAATCGCTTGTCTTCCCTTTCTGCAGCCTGTCTTCTTTCCTCGGCTTCCCTTTCTGCAGCTAATCTTTTGTCTTCTCTTTCTGCCTCCAATGCTTTAGCCTCTTTGTCAGCCTCAATCTGCAACCTCTTAGCCTCAGCCTCTAACCTTCTTTCGGCCTCTTTTTCTAATCTTCTTTCTTCCCGTTCAATATATTTGTCACATTCAGCAGTGACATAAGCAATCATAATTTGCCCGTCCATTCCTAACTCTTTCGCAGTCTGTACAGCAGGAGATCGAAATTTTGCCAAGTCGGCCATTGTCTAACATACAAATGTAACAATTCAATCTTTCAATAATTATCTAAGGACACTACAGGCACTGAGAGCTCAACCTTATTTATTTCCACCCAAGGATACCTTTTAATTCTTATTATTCCCAATATCTATAACAGGAGAAAGTTCAATATCCCTGGAGCGAGACCCCAATATATGTGGTAAAGTGGGATTTTATAAATATCTATAGGGGACTTAGTGTACTGACTGAGATCAGCTGTGAAGGTATCTGTATCTAATAGGTGTAGTGTTTTACAGATAACCTTACTTGCTGCCACATATTTATACCTCAGTCAGAATTATTCTGGAATATTGTGATGACTACGTTATATGTCTAGGGTATGTATATGATGAAGTGTAAGTCACAACAACAACAGACAGATAAACAATTTAATTTATTCCACCACACTTGACAACAATGTGACACTCACACACATGAAACATTCTATAAGACTATCTTAAACGAGTCACTGGTAAATTTTCAAATATCAATATGTATTAAGTACTTTTCATTAATATATATGTGTCCTGATTCAAATACAAAGTGAACCAGGAATCACAATCAATTTCAATTATAAGTTGTATATATAGAATTTATCAATATGAATCTTGTAGTGACATATTTTATTAATATTATCATATGTGTGTCAGTTGTGTAGTAGTAATATGAGGTAATACTGGTTTTTTTTTAAGCTATGTTGTTATGTGTCATCATGACTTCACGTGTTTGTTTCTGTTGGAACTAGTATTGGAGATGTTCTCAGTTCCTTTCATTAAAACAATTAATTTCCCCTCTTATTTTAATACAATGTCAGTTTAAGATGGGGGTACATAATGTTGAGCTCCGCTGGCCACATAGGCTTAACTTTCGTGATGGCGGCAGGAAAAGACTCCTCTGCTCGATTGCTCCCCTGTGTTCTGGAGACACCTCACTGTTTGCTATATGGACCAAAGGGGATGCTGTCCGCCTCTGGATTCAGCAAAGCTCTGACCAGGTACTGCTCAATAGCTTTAGGACCACAGTCCCTGAAACAAGAAGGTTGTACCTCCTACTTCAGAACTAATTTATACTCTATTTCTACACTGAGCACAATACATAACAAACACTGAGTTCAGAGCGGTAGGCCAACTGCTATCTTCATCTGAAACAATTTTCACCAGTATTTTCCTCCCTAATGGTTACTATGCCTCTGCAATTCCAGCATTATTTCTTTCTAGTCAATAATATAGGTGGCAGTGTACTGTTTGGCAATTCCATGCAGTTTTACTTTCCTCCGACACCTTCTGTTCAGGTTGGAGCACTATATATGCTTCACCTCATGTTCGCTACTGAACCACACATATATACAGACATAAATTATCAATTTACATTCAATTTTCATTAAAAGATATCAAATATTTCAAGCTTACCACAATTCATGGAAATAATACAGAATTACGTTGACTGGCACTGAATATAACACAATTTCGATCTGCCGATGTCCCAGGCTTTTATTTTAGAAAATTAGGCACTGGTGCTCAACGCACTGATTCTGTAGTAAGTTTATTTGCAAATGTGGTGCTGACCTGACGCCTCTAATTGACTATATTGGCAAGTCTAACCAATCATGCCATGTTTACCCAATCGTTTGAAAAAAAGTACTCCTACTCCCGTTTCCCCTGACAACGAAAGATAGTATTTATAGCCCGACTAATCGTGTTTAGCCTTACATTTACTTTCCGCCAATCAAATAGGAGGTAACATGTCAGCCTATTTCCCGTACAATGGTGGGGTGAAAATCTGCCACTGAGCGATTCTGATTTGGGTGTTGTCTGACATCCCTCACTATTTCTTTTGGCTATAATTTGGTAATTCCTAGACTATTTGCGTAACGTTTAACATATTATTTGTCAGCAAGTCCTAAGGAACCCAAATATACAAATTTAAAGGAGCCAAGTGGCTGCGTTCAAAATATGCACTTTCTTCTACCTCCTGTTTACTTCGAATACGAGGTGGTGTCTGGGTACTGTAATGTTTTCAAACGTAAACCAGTATAATGTCATATTTCCTAATAAGCGTTTTTCAGGATTTTAAAACCTAACTCTCGTTTGTGTAGTTTTTTTTTTTTATCACTGTCGATTTGAAAAAAAGCTAGTGCTTGTTGCCTTACACGCGTGATGGTAGTAATTGTGTATCGCGCGACGCGTGTTTAGTGTTGCATGTGTCCCTGCTTTCAGCCCTCCCTTCTTTCTATCTTTAGTCCATATGTCTTTCGTTTTAGGTAACGTAGTGTATAAAAAGACATGAATGGAATTTTAAATCTAGGTTAGGGTTCCCATTCGTCCCGTTTTTCCCGGGACAGTCCCGTTTTTTTATAAAATGTCCCGGTGTCCCGAATTTATTCAAAATGTCCCGCTTTTTAAGGGTCCTTCCTGAAAAAAAAATCTTTGGGTAACGGATTTTATTCCGCGTTTTAGTAGTGTTACTTTATCAATTTCCGGTTACAGTGGACCCTCGGTTTGAATCTCGAACAAAAATTCGAAAGTCGACCAAAACAGTGTTAATTTTGCGAATTCACCAATGCAGAATATAAAACTGTTTTGGGTAACAGCAAGACAAGATGGCTCTCTCTCTTGCCTGCAGTCCAGAGAGTTATTGACATTTTCCCTGCATTGAAGTCATATTTCCTTTCCATTCACAAATGTCCTACCAGTCTCAAAAATTTCTTTGAAAATCCACTTTCAATTACACTCCTGCATTTCATTGCCAGCCAGTTAAAAACCTTTTCTGATACCATCAAATGTGTTGAAAAGCAAGAGACAACAGTAATTGAAGTGAAGGATGAAGTAAACAAACTGGTTGATAAATTAAACTACAGGAGGGCAGAAAAGTTTCTTACCACTACTGTGAGAAATCAGTTGCAAGAATTAGAAAAAGAAGGACACATAACAGTTGAAAAGCTTCAAAGCTATGCAGTAGATTTCTATGACACCTGCATTGAATATATTCAGGAGTGGTGTACACCATTTTTTACGCCTCTTCAGTCTATGGATTGGATCAATTTGAAGGGAAAGGAGTCTGTGACTTGGAAGAACATCCAAGAAAGCTACATATTCATGAAGACAGTGTCACCAAATTTTACTGTGAATGAAGAGGACTTATTTGATGAGTTTGCATGTGTGAAAAAATATTGTGAAAGCAAATTTGATGTGTGGAGGGAACTGAAGGATCAAAGTGTCAGTGAAAAATGGTGTGAGATGTTCGCTCATTTTACAAAGCAGGATATAAATGCTGAGAACCTGAAATGCCTAGTTAATTTTTGTTTGTCACTGCCAGGATCCAATGCAGCTGTTGAACGTGTTTTTTCATTAATAAATGCGCTTTGGACAGACGAAAAAAACAGACTTAAAATTGAGACAGTGAAAGCTTTAACCATTATAAAGACTCATTTTAAGGATTTCTCTTGCGCTGAGTTCAAAAATCAGAAGAAAAAAAACTTCTTGAACAGGCCCATAAATCTGATATATATTCTGATGAATCTGAAATATAAACTTGACTATTGTGTATTTTTTAAAGGTGCGATTTTTCTAATTAAGTATGTTTGTAATTTAGAATTCTTTTTTAAAGTGGAAGTTGTGTTAGTTAATGTGCGTATTTTTATACCAGTATCTTATTTTAAGTGCAACATATAATATATAATAGATTTATTTGTGCTTTACCTTAATTTTTAACATGTCCCGTTTTTTTACAAAATGTCCCGGGTGTTTTAGGTAAAAATTTGGAAATGTCCCGGTTTTTAAACAAAACATTATGGGAACCCTAATCTAGGTCAACTTGCGTATCTCAAGGTTTTTCTTAGAAATGCAGCACATGTTTTATCGTAGAAGGCGGGTATTGAAGCAGTAGGCTTTTACTATCAACGTGAAACGTTACAAGTTGCAGACGCAGGAGAAAACAAGGGGGATTTCGAGTACAGTCATTGTGACAGCACTGTTCTTTACCATTCTTCTTTCCTTTTATTGAATTTATGTGTTAGGCTTTACATTTACCTGATAATTTATATATGTGGATTAGAATTTCTCACGACACTCTTAACAGCTCTAATTCTGTCATTAGCCGTCAATCTCGCTAGAGCCAGGCTAACGCCCCCTTCCCCCCCCCCCCCCCTACATTGGGAAATGGCTGCATTTTTCCTAAGGTCTTTTATTCAGCGATTCTGGGGAAAACGGCAAGTACCCTGTCCTTTTGAGTATGGGGGACACGGGAAATTCTCTGCCTTTTGTTTCATGCCGTCCATGGGTTTTTCAACCCGACCGCGGGTAGCTCGTTGAGCGGGGAACGCGTTGCTAATTACGTCTTTCCCCCGTCTCTCCAGGCCGCCGTGTACTCTCTCTCGTAAGTCTTACGTCTGTGCCGTTTCATTTCGTGCGGGCGGAGAAACGCTTGCCGAGCACCTGCAGGCTATATCTTACTATTTAAACTAGGCGTCCCAAACACTCTGGACCGGTCGTCTCTAGAGGAATCCTTGCTGCCAGAACAAACGTTATACAGTTGAGAGCTTATAAACAGCTGTAGTGCGGAAATTGTTTTCCTTGCTTGGTAAGCACACAATATTTACTTAGTTAATTTCATGGGGTTTGTCTTATTTTTATAGCAGAAAATCAT
>JAMPIV010012328.1:0-20779 GCA_024509875.1 Oreohelix idahoensis | reverse complement strand
AAATGGAGTACACTTTTTAGTGTTTTTGGGAAACGCGTGTATACTGCAGAAGGCTTTACTATCAACGTGAAACGTTACAATTAGCAGACGCAGGGGGACACAAGGGGGATTTCGAGTACAGTCATTGTGACAGCACTGTTCTTTACCATTCTTCTTTCCTTTTATTAAATTTATTTGTTAGACCTTATATTGTCCTTTTAATTTATATATGTGGGTGTAGAATTTCACGACAATAGGGAGCGTCATAGGAATTTAAGAAATCAAGTATTACGGCTGATAGGATCCAGGCCGTGTAGACTTTTCATCATTCCAGATCTTCTATGAGGAGTAAGAATTTAGCTCGTTTTGATGAGCCCCCAATTGATTTAAATCAGTAAAATATTACTTCAATAGCTCTGTTATATGTATTTAAAATGACTGAGATATAGGAATGCAGTCCACTCAAAATGACTAAATAAACTATAAATTTGTATTAATACAGATAACAAATTTAATTATCAATTATCGGTAACAATGTAACATAAATAAAGGTGGGCTGAATTAGGAATAATCATTAAAGATTCATCACTGATGATGATCTGGATATGGTGTTGAAACATTTTGTTAAGGAAAAAGTTCACTTGGCAGCTCTGAATGTGTACATATGATGTCTGTATGATGTCGGTTGGCATGACAAGAATTGAAGAAAAGAATTGTAAATAATGGATCACAAATACCAAATACTGTCAGAGGTGGGAAAAGGGAAAGTGAAGAGCACATAATGAATTACAGGATGGCACAGGAAAATGTGACGATCGAGGTTATGTTGCCACACTTACTTACTTAAGCTTTCCTTCCACTATTGCCGTGAAGCGTAATGTGGAGCTAAAGTTTACGTTCCTTGACGGAGTCAGTAATCGAATACTGCGTTATGCGGCTCCAGCTATTAGTGATTCGCTTACATACATATACAATCAATGTATCGCACGGAGTTACTTTCCGTGGCACTTTAAAGTCGCTAAGGTTTATCCTCTCTTAAAACCTGGCTCTTCCGACAATAGTAACCTTGATAACTATAGGCCAATCTCCTTAATATCATCGCTTTCCAAACCACTAGAAAAACACATACATAAAATAACACTACAACACCTAGTTAACAATGGCTTGCTAATTGATAGTCAGTCAGGGTTTAGACCTAAACATTCATGTCACACAGCTCTAACTAAGATGATTGACAACTGGCACTTAAATATTAATAACGATAACATATGTGGGGCAGTTTTTGTAGACTTTAAAAAAGCATTTGATATGATAGATCAC
The DNA here is from genome assembly GCA_024509875.1 of Oreohelix idahoensis. Classification (NCBI taxonomy): domain Eukaryota; kingdom Metazoa; phylum Mollusca; class Gastropoda; order Stylommatophora; family Oreohelicidae; genus Oreohelix; species Oreohelix idahoensis. The sequence continues at coordinate 19,480 of JAMPIV010012328.1, read as the reverse complement.
GCTATTTTAATTAGAAAACTAGAAACATCAAAAGTAAACCTTCAACTAGTGACGATAATTAAATCATTCCTGTCAGACAGAAAACATGTAGTTTCTTACAATAACTCTTGCTCAAACCCAACCGTAATAAATCCGGCGTTCCTCAGGGCTCTATTCTTGAATTCCTTGACATTGATATGTAAAATGCATATGGGAATAAATGAATTCAGTATGAAAGGTGAGAGAAAGGAAGGGCAGAATGTCAGACGGGCCTGCGTGCCCAATTCTCAACCCTTTGAAAATAAAGTTCGTTCGTTCGTTTGTTCGTTCGTTCGTTCCCGGGCCATGTCTGTCGCCTTGGCTGATGTGAGCCCGCGTTCTTGTAGGATGTCTGTGATGTTGTCTATCCATCTGCCTCTTGGTCTTTCCCGTGCTCTGAACCCAGATCTGCTAATGTTGTAGGTGAGTAGTGGTAATTTATCGGGCTCCATTCTCATGAGATGACCAAACCAATTAGCTGAATAATAAATGAATAATAGTTATGTTATTACTACTTGAGTGTCTTGCAAGTTCAAATTAAAATCACTCAGCAGAGATATTATATCTACGGACAATGCCTTTTAGTACGGAAAACAAAGGTAAACATAGACTCATATCAGATTATACTGTAAGGGATGTAGGGTAAGTGTTCGAAACTCCGCTATACTAGGTCCAGCTTTATGAGGTGGGTGTGACCAGTTCCTATCCTAATTGCCTGTTCCATCCCTAACTCAAGAACAAGTTCAGATGCCCATTTGCAGCTAGGTAGACTGGAGCCTGACAACAGCAGGTTTCGATCCCGGGACCCGGTAACTTTGCAGGGAGAGGCCGGTACTCTAACCGTTGAGCCAACCGGACGTCCCTTTTGACCTTACACTACTTAAATACTTAACTTCCAGCTCAGAGATATTCATTTACACTTTTCAACTGCACATACATTTTAAACCGAATTTCTTTGAAGAAATCTTTTTCTTCTTCTTTTTTTTTCTTCTTCTTCTGCCTATTCTTTTTCGTCTTCTTTTCCTTCGTATTCATCATCATCTTCTTCTTCTTCTGCTTCATCTTCTTTTTCTTCTACCTCTTCTACTTCTTCTTCTTCGTCTTCTTCCTCCTCTTCCTCCTCTCTTCTTCTTCTTTTTCTTAGGCTCCTTACAGAGCATGAAGTCACCACTGTAGCTGCTCACCCCCTTGCTGGAAGCCTACGCCAATCGTTCACATGCTCTTGCAGCAGTGGTTCCTATATCATTTGTTGGTACTTGTGCGTTAATTCACCGGTTAAATCAAATTGTGGATATTTATTACCCAAACCGATCACCGTACTCTTTCTTGACTGAAAAAGTGTCATTGTCCTCTCCCCCCTCCCCCGTTGCTTAGAATTTTTTTTTAAACACGCCTGCCGTTCGTAAGGTTGTAGTCACGTAGCACATTCTGCCGTAGGGGAGTGAAGTGTTATAGACTTCGATGTACTGGGTCCCAGCTTTATGAGGTGGGGTGGCCTGTTCCCTTCCTCGCTGCCGTTGCCTTCTCTAACTCAAGATCAGAGGCAGGTACCCTTTTACAGCTGGTTAGACTGATGCGTGACACCTGTTCCCTTCCTCGCTGCCGTTGCCTTCTCTAACTCAAGATCAGAGGCAGGTACCCTTTTACAGCTGGTTAGACTGATGCGTGACACCTGCTCCCTTTCTCGCTGCCGTTGCCTTCTCTAACTCAAGATCAGAGGCAGGTACCCTTTTACAGCTGGTTTGACTGATGCGTGACACCTGTTCCCTTCTTCGCTGCCGTTGCCTTCTCTAACTCAGGATCAGAGTAAGATACCCATTTACAGCTGTTATGGAGTGTTAGAGACTTCACCATACTAGGTCCAGCATCGAGAGATGGGGTCTACCTAGCTATAAATGGGTACTTAACTTTGAGTTAGGGAAGGAAAAGACAGCGAGGAAGGAAACTGGTCTCCCCACCTCTCGATGCTGGACCTAGTATGGTGAAGTCTCTAACACTCCATAACCAGCTGTAAATGGGTACCTGACTCTGATCCTGAGTTAGAGAAGGCAACGGCAGCGAGGAAGGGAACATGTGTCACGCATCAGTCAAACCAGCTGTAAAAGGGTACCTGCCTCTGATCTTGAGTTAGAGAAGGCAACGGCAGCGAGGAAGGGAACAGGTGTCACGCATCAGTCTAACCAGCTGTAAAAGGGTACCTGCCTCTGATCTTGAGTTAGAGAAGGCAACGGCAGCGAGGAAGGGAACATGTGTCACGCATCAGTCAAACCAGCTGTAAAAGGGTGCCTGACTCTGATCTTGAGTTAGAGAAGGCAACGGCAGCGATTTCCCTTGTTTCCTTTGTACCGTTAACTTGTAGAACTGATTCAATTCCGTTCTATTGGTTTATAAACTTTTTTTTAAAAATACGAAAGGGGGGGGGGGGGCGTTGAGGGCGGGTCTGTCGTAAGCGTGTCAACTATGAATGCAAGAGAAACGCTTTTTTTTTTTAACTTGCCTCCCAAATCACAATGTGAAATCAACATTTTTCAGTCAAGAAAAAGTACGGTTCTCAGTTTTGGTAATAAATTTCCAGAATTTGATTTAACCGGTGAATAAACGCACAAGAACCCATTTGTTTCACATGACGTCATTGTCACGAGAGGGTTGATGTTATTGAAAGAATAAGATATCCTGGACAAATAGTTGTATCAGATGATACCAGGATAGTGCCTGATAACTTATAAGAAATACACCCTTTTCTGAAAAGAATAAGGGTGTATCGACATCAAAGGTAGGATCAAGCTGTATAAGTTTCCAGGTATGATGATATTATATGTTCCTGAATCCCTATTTGCTCCCTCTCAAGATCATCCTATGATTATATTATTATTATTATTGTTATTATTGTTGTTGTTGACTCTGCTAGGGGTATTAACAAAATTATTTATCAACAAGAACTTGAACTCAACTTAAAAAAGTAAGTAAGTCTGCTGGTAAATATTTACAATTTATTTATACAGTTTCTCTTTTCTGTTTGAAAAGCTTGAAATGAAATCAAATTCAATTACAACATTAAATCAATAAACATTGGAAAATAATCAAAAAGTCTCAAAAGTCATTCAACTTGTTGAAGGTTATCACTTTGGTTAATTATCTCCGTTGGAAGAACATTTATATAATACTAACAAGTTTCTGTCACTATCACTTAAATGTGAAATATTTTTACTGGATATATATATATATATATATATATATATATATATATATATATATATATATATATATATATATAATATATATATATATATATATATATATATATATATATATATAATATATATATATATATATATATATATATATATATATATATATATATATATATATATATATATATATATATATATATATGTATATGTCCACACTTTTAATCAGAAACTGTGTCTTTATTAGAATTTTGATTTCTACTATGGTGGTGTCATCCGGATACTCTGATCAGTGGCTTTGTTTGACCACTTATCTCTGGTATAGAGGTCTGTCACACTCCTGACATAGACGGACAAGTCCTATGAAATTCCTCCAGGCCAGTGGATATTGGGTATCTGGCCCTATAGACAACAGGGGCGCTCGCACCACAGGGTCCAGCAGTAGTGGCTTACTCCTTAAAGTGTGTTGTTTTACAGGATAGAACCTGAAACAAAATAAATATAACCACTATATGCTCCATCACTATCCCATTATCACACAAGTGGGGATGATAGACAGTTTCAGACAGTTTGCTACCAGATGCAAATGACAATTTATATCAGTATGACCCACATTCAGTTCACCGTGACTACACTTTCCCTCTAAATCCTTAGTTAGAACCATTTGTCCATGATCCGCCTCCATATAATGATTTGGTCTAGTATAAATTACTAAGTAACAACTTAAACAATCCAGTAAAACAATCACTTTCATCCTTCCTTACGTTCCTGGTGAGTGTGCCATTCCATCAAGAAATAATTCTTTAAATGCTTTTCTAAACCTACAGACACACTGTTGCCATCATTCTCAATTATTTTGAATATTTCACAAGGCTTGCTTTTGCCTCCAGAATTATACACATGCCTGTAAGTCCGCCAGCAACACACCGTAGTTTTCTAACACAGTCTACACACTTCCTAACGCACAAATGAATTAATCACTAAAATGCATATATATACATATATATATATATTCTTTCTTACCCTCAGGCACATACAGTCGAGCTGTTAATGGTTATACTGGTCTGCTATCAGATACAGAAGGCAAGGCACTGTTCACCAACACTTTTGCGCTCACTGTAATTTTAAAAAATGACTGGCCCAATTTGTTGAGAACACACGTTATTTATAGTGTGAGCTCGGGCGTCAGAGGGGGTTTCCCTGCACGCTAGTATTTGCATCCAAAAATGTTTGTAAAATCTGCCTAGGTGTGCAAATCAGGAAAACTATGATTTTATTTATCTACTTTATTCCTGGAGCGATTTTCTTCATCTAAAGCTTTAAATTCGCTCTGTATTATTCTACACCTTCCTGGCTACTAATCTGTTACTTTCCTAAATGCACTTTATTCTATGCGTACTTGTAGTAAAATGCACCGTTTTTAACCCTCCCTCTAAAATTAAAATGATAATACGGTATTTGAATTTTGTTCCCATACGCCAAGATAGCTACCATTGCCCTACCCTACTCATAATTTTCAAAAGTCCAATTCTAGTGACGTAAAGTTACCGTATAACCCGCTACTATAAGAATTTGAAAATTGTCAAGGACGATAAAATCTAAAGCCAAATATTGGACACTCCTTGAATTTTTTTTTAACTAACGTATTCTAAGAATCTATTATTAGTTACAACATGCGACAGTAGTTATATTTTTTTCTTTTCAAGAACGTCGCATTTTCAAAAACGCCAACGAGAGGCAGGCGATTTGAAACTATTAACGCCACGCTAGGGTATCCACCCCCTTACAAAAGGCTTTTTCGTTGCTCCGTACTAATTTTTTAAATATAACATGAAACCGTTTTGGGCAAGTCGGCAAACACGTGTTTTGTCTTCAAAAAAAGACGGGAGACAGATAGAGCGAGAGAGGGTTAGTAGGGAAAAAGTAAACCCACTTGGGTATTTTTAAACTGAAACTAACGAACACATGAGTGCAGGGGAGAGAGGATGGGACTAAAGAAATACAGAAAATGTAGATAATGTTATGCATTCTATAGAAGGATGAATAAAAGGGAAAAGACAGAATGGAATTGAAAGCAATAATGTTGTTTATTCAATACTATAATATTTTCCATAAAAACGAATCTAAACTTATAAATAAAGAGAAAAGTACGAAGATGAAAACTTAGATAAAGACGTAGATGAAAATATACTGGCTAGATAAAGGACATTAGCCTGATTAATAATCACTTTTCATCTTTTAGATAGCTTCAAAAGTGACTGAGTTATCGCATAAAATAAAATTTGACGACACATATAGACGAACACACTGATATCCCAACTCAATTTAAACGTAACATTTTTCTAGTCGTTGCTTGGAAACAAGTCACATTGGCTTGCCTTATTGATAGACACTACTAGGAGGAAGGGGATAGGTATAACTTTGAAGTTTTGCCAGCGTAAGCGACACATAGTCTAAACAGTAATGTTAGAAACAGACTGCGAACTTATTGATAGACGTACAAAAATGTTTGGGATTTTCAAAAATAAATGTTTGGGATTTTCAAAAAAGAGTCAAATCGGACTTAGTTTAAACTGATTGGTTAATGTTAGAATAGACGTCTTCTTCTTTGATCCTTAGCCGCCGACCGTCAAAGCAGTCAGTGGCCATCACGCCTAGTGGCGTCTTGTAGGGCAACAACAAATTGATTCCACTTTGCTCGGTCGGTGGCCATCCTTCGTACAGTGCCCCAACTCTGGTTCATTCTTTGCATCTCAGCCTCCACAGTCCTCCGCCAGGTTGTTTTTGGTCGGCCTCTTTTTCGTTTTCCTTCAGGGGTCCAAAGCATAGCTGTTCTTGTGATGGCATCGGGGTCTCTTCTGAGGACATGACCAACCCAGTTCCAGCGTCTGCCAGCTATGATGGTGTGCATGTCCTCTTGCTTGCTACGAGTAAGCAGATCTTGGTTAGTGATGGTATTTGGCCAAAAGATTCGGTGAATTTTTCTTAGGCATGTTGTGTGAAAAGAGGACAATTTCGACATTTCCTTCTCTGTAACTCTCCAGCATTCCGCACCATAGAGAAGCACAGAAAGCACACAGCTCTGATATAATCTTAATTTTGTGCTTGTGCTGTATTGGGAGGACTTCCAGATGTTGTTTAGGCTAAAGAAGGTTGGGGGGGGGGGGCTCTTGCCTTATTCATTCTGATGTTGATGTCTTTGCCTGCCCCGCCGTCTGGTGTTACTATGCTTCCTAGGTATGTGAAGGTATCTGTCTGTACCAATTGCTTATTCCTTACTGATATGGGCTCAGGGTTGCTCACATTGAGCGTCATGACCTCAGACTTCTTTAAATTGATGTTCAAGCCCACCTGCTGGCTAAACTTATTAAGTCTATCAGTTTTTTTCTGAATGTGTTGATGTGAATGTGCTAGTAGTGCAATGTCATCTGCATATTCCAGATCTTCCAATGTAGAAAATGTTGTCCATCTTATTCCTCTTGGACTGCCCTCTGTTGTCTGGCGCATCACCCAGTCTATGACTGTTAAAAATAGAGTGGTTGATAAGGGGCATCCCTGTCGTACTCCTGTCTTCACCTCAAAGGTTAGGTTGCTCTGCCCACCACTGCACGTAAAGTTTGCATAGAGGCTTTTTACGATTGACAGAATAGACGTAGGAGAGAATAATACTAGCGCTTCTGCTATGCAGGGTGCCACTTGATAGAGATTTTTCCTACAAGCAAGGTTTCAAGCAGAGCAAATAATTGCCTTTGCGTCTATAGCAGCAGCTGTTCAAAAGTGACCATTGACAGCCTGTTAAACCTTAACATAGTGTGTGATACCTACTGTTATGAAGAAGTCACAATAAAGTTAAAAACTGTAGCTAATTTAGTTAGCTATTTTACCTGATCACAATACTTGTTTAATGATGTTAAATTGGTAGTGGTGGAGATAGTCAGCTGGAGACTTAGGGAGGCTTGTTCCTCTTGTTTCAGGGTTACATCACCCAGTTCAAGTTGGTCATAAGTCGGAGCTGCAGAAGTTAAGGCAACCGACCGGTTGTTTCTTTATCAAAGCATACAAGTAATAGCAGACTCCAAAATACACGGCAGTGGATCGTGTGCATTTTTCTCAAACCAGTCATCCAGGGTCTACACGGATACTAAAGATAAGCCAAAATCTTCAGGGCTTACATGCTAGCTCAAGTATGTTTGATCTCCACCATATTCAGTAACAGTTTGTGATGTGATGTGAAAACCAGTTTTTCTAAATATTGACTCTTCGAATAACAGTAGTCTCCCACAAGGAATAGAATTTATAACTATTGACATATTAAGATATATTGGACAAATGTCCTGCTTGTGTATTTAAATTGATATAAAAACCATAATTTCATTTTAAGTTAAACATTCCTGTCCTAAAAAATTTGAGGGACAGGAAATTAAATTGTATATAGATATATATCATAACTTTAACCCCAGTCTTGTTTATTCGATGTTAGTGAATTAAATTGTATTTGTTTAACGCATTTATCACTACATTTTCATTACCCTAGACATCAAGCCATATAAATCACATTACAAACACTAGATACCCAAAATAAATCGCAGAGTGAGATCGTAGGGTGGTAGCAGTCAGGTACCCTGAGAACATCATACTCAAATATTAGACTCAGGGACTTGCATAGCTGACCTCACTCTGTAGACAGACACTAACTACTTTCCTTTAACATCAAAACCCACCACAATACTTTAAACAGCAAAATTATGGACAAACCTGAGGCCTCGATGCATTCAACCAATGATTTCTCCCGTCCTAAACTACTGGTCGTGAAAGTCTCTGCACAGACGTGTAGAGCAACATTCCCGTTGTAGAATTAGAGACCTCTTCCAGGTGGTACTTCTTTCCTACTTATGTAATTAAATGGCATCCTTCACTCGGTTGCACGGATTAGTCCTAGCCATTTTGTCTGTTCACTGCTTTTGTAAACACTGCAGAACGGTACCTCCTGATTGGTCAGTGTATCAAGCAGTTATCATAAAGTATGGCGCGCGGTTTCGTCAGAGTACACAGAAGGACGTGTTGTAAAAACAGACCAACTCACGACAGTCATCAACCCCATACACTAGAACTAAATCACTCGTCATGAAAACAATTTCTTAGAAATACGTTTTTGTCATCTATTTCTTAGAAAGGGAATTTTCTTGCACAGTAAAAGATTGAAAATTCGGACAGCTCGGGGAGTTGGTCAGTCCGAATTTTCGGATTTTCCGGATTCTTGGGCAGTATTTTTAAAATTCAGATTTAAGGAAGAATAAAGAAGCGATGAACAGGCAAATTTTGTTGGATTATTCATTAACAAATGCAGAATGCTTCATTTATCAAAATAAGTATATTTATTCGTTCATTTCCGCAACTTCTGTTGAGTCTGCTGCACTGTTTGTGGATGGAACACTTACAGCTTCTACTGCGTCTGCTGCACTGCTTGTCGATGGAACCACTGGTTTGATCGGCAGGCGCTTCTACTGTTTCCTTTACATACTTTCGTATATCATCTTGTTTACGACTTTGTAATTTATTTGTGATAAGATTATTCTGCACCATGTGCACATGCACCACGTCTTAATGACTAAAACTATGGTTCTGTTCCACGAATTTAATAACTGCTCTCATGCACTTTTCTGCCTGGAAATTTTACAAAGCAGGGGCGGACTTAACATGTATATTGGCAAAATAAAAAGTAACTCATTAAATTAGGGAAGTGAAAACCAGACCTCTACACCTCACGGTAGAAGGGGAACGACTAAGTAAGTAAGTAAAACCAGATAATAGAACGCATACAAAAAGATAGGACAATGCAAGGAAGCACGCAGGGGCGGACTTAGAGTATTTGGCACCTGGTGCGGATTCTGCCTTCCCCCCCCCCCCCTCCCTTTCCGTAATAAAGAAACACACTTGCAGGTATATTTGTAACAGTAAGTGCTGTCATATTAGTATCCGATAGCACCCCTCCCCCAAATTGTCTCCACTTGGCTGGGTCGGTGGCCATCCTTCGTGCAGTGCATCTCGGCCTCCACGGTTCTCCACCAAGTTGTCTTTGGTTGGCCTCTCTTTTGCCTTCCTTCTGAGGTCCATGGCACAGTAGTTCTTGTGATGGTGTCAGGGTCTCTTCTGAGGACATGACCAACCAAGTTCCAGCGTCTGCCCGTAGTGATAGTGTGCATATCTTTTTGATTGCTCCAAGTAAGCAGCTCTTGGTTGGTGAGGTTGTTCAGCCACAAAATGTTCGGCGTGGAAATACGATATTTTGGACTTTTACATTTCTGTTACTCTCCAGTTACTCAGAAAGTACGCAACTCTCAATTAACCTTAATTTGGTGTTTGCGGTGTACCGAAAAGATTTCCACTGTTATTTAGATTGGCAAAGCCAGTTCTGGCTTTATTCATTCTATTATTGATGTCTTTGCTTGATCCACCGTCTGATGTTACTCTGCATCCTCGATCATTTTACATGCATACTCTACCCAAATATATACTTCACCCATATCAATGAAACTGCCATCTAATAAAAACAGCTACACTACTTGTAAATTTGTCACTAACAATCTCTCAACCAGTAATGACATGAATACGGCAATCAAACAAACAATCAAGGGTAGGTAACTCGGTGCTGATCCGTGACCTGTCGGGCGACTCGGTGTCTGACAATGCGAGGCGTGTAGACGATAGAACAAATCTCGTTCCGCTACCGTATGTATATAGCGGGAAAAGTATCAGGCAATTTGTGACCATTTATGGCAGTTAGGAGTACGGAGGATGTATTCTTTTCATACTTTCTGGATATTGACTATTATGTAGTATAAATAATAACAGCAGTAGTATTAGTAGTATTGCTGGTAGTAGTAGAAGTAGTGGTAGTTGTAGTTGTGGTAGTAGTAGTAGTGGTAGTAGTAACAGAAGTTTATGTAGTAGTAGCAGACGTTTAAGAGTTGTTACTGTGGCAGTAGTGGTTGTAGTAGTGCCATTAGTAGTGGTAGTAACAGTAGTAGAGGTGGTGATGGTGGTGGTGATATTACTAGACGTATTAAATGTTCCTGAAAATATGTGGTGGTGGTGGCAGTAGAAGCAACAGCAATGGTCATAGCAGTAGTGGTGGTGGTAATAGTAATGGTGGTAGTAATAGTAGTGGTAGTAATAGTAGTGGTGGTGACGGTAGTAGAAGGGGTATCAATAGTGCTAATGATGGTGATAATAATAGTAGTAGTTGTACTGGCAATAGTATTTACTGTGCAGTAGTGGTAGTAGTATGCCATTAGACTATGGTAATAATATAGTGGGAGGTGTTTACAAGACGTATTAAATTTTCCTGTGTGTGGTAGTGCAGTTGGAGAGGTTTAAGTTGTGCGCTGCATAGTAAGTAGATAGTATGTAGTGGTGTGGTTTGTAATTAGTAGAAGTAGTGGTAGAAGCAATAGTAGTAGTAGATGAAGAAGGAAACGACAAAATGCTATATTAAAAATGATAAGTGGTACAAACCTGACATAAGCTTTGACTTTTAAAGACATAGCCATAGTATTAAGATAGGATCAAAGATACTTCACAAAGACAGAGAATAGAACAGACCTTGCAAAAACAGCATTCCTGGAAATAAGAAAAATAATGTGCAATAAATCATGGTCCAATGATTTTTACGAGAAAGCTAGATGAAAGCAACTCCAATGTTGCACTGAACATGTATTTTTTGATGGAAGTGAAGCATGGACAGTGATAAAAATAGAAATGCCGAGCTTGTTAGTGCACACCGAGATGTGATTTCTTAGCAGGGTGAAGAAAATGGCATGGACAGTATGTAATATCGTGGTGGTGTCATGAAGCTGGTGATGAAAGAAATACATCATTTCAAAGTTATGGAAAGGGCAACAAGGAAGCTATAAAGCCAGAATACACCAGATGATTGTTGTACTTCATGCACGGAAAAAGTCAAGAACTGAATGGGTAAAACTGCAGTAGCGACTGGAAGAACTGGACAGAGATGGTTGTCTACGCCATCTGGCGTGGCACTTGAAAAAACGTAAAATCCCTGATTGTCTGATCTCAAACTAAAAATACGACCCACACAGCATTGTCGGTCCGAAAGTGGAAAGTATGTTAATAATAAAATACTACACGGTAAAAAGGGTAAAGGATCCCGTTACATGCCCATTGGGAATATGGCGTTAGGCCCATGTTTTCTTGACCATCGGCACACTAGGGGGGATGTGGTCAGCATCACGCCGGTCGCCTTAACCTCCCCAGAGTTGCTCAAGTATACAATTCGCGAGGCTGGGTCCACCCCGGAACCGTTTGCGGCCTAAAACATACCACCGCAACTGAGGATCGAACCATGGACCACCGAGCTAGGAAGCCAGAGCGCTACCGCAGGTCCAATACCACCCGAGAGCGGAAAAATCCATACGGGCATGCCAATTGGCCACGGTTTAATTTCAACTGGCCTACGGCTTCCCCTTTCACAAGATATGCTGTTTATGCAACATTTTTCCCCCTTTTTGTGGTAAACTCTGAAAACTTAACTTACTGAACCACAGGAACCAGCGGACATTGTAAGCTGTTAAACATAATCATATTGTCGCGAGACTGTCGCTAGCAGACGTGAAGGCTAAATCATACCCATCAGAACTTGTCATTCAGCCGCAATTTTCAGCAAATTAGCCTGGGGTGCAGTCACGTAAAATGAGCTGGGGGCAGAGATTCCCTCTGTGTTGTTGTCTGGTGTCCTGGAGTCTAGCAAGATACTCGTGCAGAGAAAGATCAAGGACGTTAAAGACCGCCATTTTTGTTTTTGTCGTTTTCCCCCGTGTCGCGGTCTCGGTGTCGATTTCGCTCGCGCTGACACCTCGTGACTGATTCCCCTATGGTTCACATAGGTTCAGTTAGGTTCATGGAGGTTCTAAACGTTTTCAACGCGATTCGGAGGAATGATGAAGTAAACCAACTCTCTCATTATGTCTGTCTGGTTAAGTGATGGCGGGGGACAGCTTAACAGTAAAATGGCATACTCTTTCAACGTGAGTAAAATAAATTACTAAAATAGATCTGAGATGCATAGGACTATAGGGCCATTCCAAAGGGTCAGATTACCCGATAAAAGCCGTTTCAAATGGCCTCCACTCACATTTAGCAGAAATGCTAGTATGGAGCGCGGACAAAAGAAAACCCCATAGTAATAAGTAGGCCTACAGAACAACACTGCGAACATATCAGTCATTACATCCCAGCTACTTAAAGAGTACATCTTCAACTAATTCATGACAAGCTTTCCTGTCCCGTACTGTCCATTTAAGGTATTTCCGTTATATTTTTATTACTTCCATCCTAGTACTCTTCTCCGTGTGTTTTTTTCGGTCTACTTATCCTATCCTGGCGATCCCACAACAAGGACTGACTTGTAAATCTAAGTAACCCCCTCATTGGTCATCTTGTCATATCATTTTAACCATTCTGTGCTATGGGGAGCATATCATGGAAAGAGAAGAAAACAAATAAAGATGTTCTATGAAAGCTGTGAATGAAAAGAATGTACCATCAAATCAATAGACAGCTACGTTGGAGGTTCATTGCAGTCGGGCTTCGATGTGAAGATGGCTGCTGATCTTATCTGATATAGAACATTACAACAGATGGGGATCTGATCATCAAAAGTTGCCCTTTCCCCACACGCGTGTCTAAGCCCTTTAACATCAATGAGACTCTAGTGAGGTTGGCTAACTTTGGTCATAGCTCCCAAGTGGCGTACTTCTGTTGTGATGGCATCCTTGTCGGATAGTTCATCCTCTGTCTAATCATTTCTTTTTGTTTATAGACTTTCAAACGTCAGCATGAATAAGTTTAAAGAAAGCGGCGGCATTATCTTGTGTCTCCTCAGCTGTTAATCTACGCTTCTGTATACAGCAGAGCATCGTATTGAAAGAATCATAATTTTTCCTTTACGTGCTCTATGGAGAATGTAGCCATCACAGCCGCTGGCTCCCTTCCAGGAAGCCTGCACCAAAGTGTTCATGTGCTCCTACAGTAGGGTTTTTTTTGTAGCAATTTATTTTACACTACAAGGTAGGGTGACTAACTGTCCTCTTTTCCCCGGCCTCTTTTTCATCTTACGATGAAGCGTCGGGAGGGGGGGATTTTTTATGAAGTGCAATTTGTACTTCTTTTTTCGTTCATTGAATATGAATTTGGTGAGGTCTATCTTAAGCAAATTATATTCATTAATGAGTATTTTTCAAGTAAATATTTAACGAATTGCACAAGAATATAGGTCAGTTATTGAAGTTTTAAACTGGGTTAAATCTGTGACAGACATTCTGAAGCAGCGCTTGTGTCAAGAGTTTGTATCCTTGGAGATTCCGAATATGCTTGTTGAAAAACAGAGACGGACCTGATAGTTTGAGTGACTATTTTCATGAGGATAATAAATGCCTTGACATAACTTGTTTATAATAATTAGAGATATGTATGAAACCGTTAGCACATGTCACATACTGGTCATGGATGAGCTTACATGTACGAGTAGTACCAACATGTGAAGATGCACGAGCTTTTCTGCAGTACCGTATTTAAATGTTAAAGAAGCAGCATTTGACGATGCAGGTGCTTTGATCAACTTAAGAATCCGACTTGTTGAAAATAACATCAGTGACGAAGGATTATTCAGTTTATGGTACACGAGAAATGAACCACATTTTTAAAGAATCGCGTTACACGCCCATTGAGGCATATTAGGAATATTGTGTTAGGCCCATATTTTCTTGACCATCGGCACACTAGGGGTGATGTGGTCAGTATCACGGCGGCCGCCTTTAACCTTCCCACAGTTGCTCTGGTACCCAATTCATTAGGCTGGTGTCACAAGGTTACCCCTGTGAGGGTAACCAAAGAGAGTTATCTGTGAGGGGCCGGCTTTGTCAATGGCTCAGATTCGCCTGGCACCCGGTTGAAGATGAGCAGCAGGAGTGGAGAAGGTGAATATAAGACTTTGGGATGAGTTCCCAGCATATAGCCCCAGTGATTCTGGATCTCGTGACATATACCTCCTACCACTCTATCTCCCTCTCTATATTATAATACTAACGAGCCCCCACTCCCCTATTACACTGAGTGAACAGAAGAGAAAGAGAAGAAGAACAGTATGTCTCTTTCGCACACTTTCGTTCCTTCTCTATATATGTGATAACGTGTGTTGGTAAACACAACTACAACATTTATTAAAGTTCTGAAATATAACAACATTCAATTACACTGATACAAATGCAACTAGAAATAACATTAACTATCCCTGTGAAGAAAGATATTAGTTCATGCAAAGTACACAAATGAATCTAAAGTCTACCCTATGTGATGATGATGAATTTAAGTAACTCCTAAATACTAACAAAAAGGATATCTTGTGTTTCTTGGTCTCTTGCTAACTGTCAATAAACTCTGGTTGTTTGAACACAATGGACAAGTCTTTGTCTGCCTACAATAACACTGGACGGTTCACTCGATTTCGCCAGGTGTCCACGGCTTGTATTTTTGTCTTTCACAATGCCTGTGTTGACATTGTCCCGAGCGTCCGAGGTGTCTTATTCATGGGTGAGGTTGAACACAATGTTAGGCGGGTGAGACTTCGTCTGTTATGCAGATGTCCTTTTGTTGTCTTGGTATTTTGCTTATGTGGTGACGATGATGGAAATATGTTGTATATTCGTATTTGTTGGTGCATCAATTGTACAGGGAGAATCTGTCCATTACTGCATGTAATTTAGGATCTCGATAAATTTGGTAGGCATTTGGTTTACAAAATCGTTCCGTCGGCTCTTGTCACGTCCGCTCAAGATTTCTCAAAGGCACTTGTTGTAAAAAATCATCCGTTGGCGACTGCCACTTCAGATCATTAAATTTCTCAAAGGCACTTGTTGTAAAAATCATCCGTTGGCGACTGCCACTTCAGATCATTAAATTTCACGTGGACAGCTATTTAGAAATGCAGCAATCCTTCTGGGTATTTTCTGCTTTCTTTTTGGGTGGGTAGTCGATGATAGAAAGACCCTTCACCGCCTGGTAAATTCCTTTCTGACCCCCGTGGAGTATTGGTAGGTTGTTGCCGTTAATTACGTGTGAGATGCGTGTCGTCGCAGTATCTCGGTCGGCCCTACTCTAAAGCTTGTCCTGTGATTAACGCCAACCACGTAGTAGACTAAGGATGAGTATCTCAAATGGTCCCTGTCTCTACCACTGTGATGGATAAAATAATGAACCCTTTGTAAGTATCCCGTAAACTATGCTACGCCTGTAGTGTCTTGTATGTGAAATCTTATCACTATAAGAAAGGGCTGTGCGGTGTTTACTGCACGTTTAACATGTAATGTAAGAGGCAAAATAAAAGTGTCTTGTATTTACTTCGTTATAGTTACTGGAAACTGTGCAATCTTATAAATATAATCATTCTCTGCATGGCGTTTATTGCAACCTGTACTTATAAGTATAAAATATAATATTATCATAAACGTGACTGATATTTACAGTGTTATATTTATGGAAAATATGTATATATTATCTGAATGAAGTTAAGACATAATAATGATAAAGTACAAAATATATTACACTAACCTTGGTGTTCCATATCAAGAATTTCACTGACACAATGTCCTGACTCTTCCTCGTGAAATCTAGAACCCCAAGTCTTGGTTGGCGGAATGGTTTCTCTTACCAATGCCAAGCAATGAATATAGTTGGGTTATATATCGTCTGGATCGCCTAGGGCGATTTTTCGGGTTCGCTTCCTGTGTCATGTGAAATTTCGTTTGTTTTCCTAAAGTCAGACATTCCGTCCTCAAACTGTGTAAAATTTCCTGTATTATTTTGCTATGGTCGCTCTCATATTTTGCTTATCCGAGACAACTTGTCTGCGTTCGTCTTTTGGGGCACGTACAGTGTTGTTCTTCTCGTTATAATTTCGTATTCATACTGCTTTCATGTTGCCCTTGTGCAGACTTTAAGTCTCCCTTAGTCACAACAATACTTGGTTAACACTGGCCCTGTGTAAACATATCCGCAACTTAGTATCAATTATTCCGATAGTCTGTTGGTGCAATGTCCGCGTGTTGTGAAAACATTTCAGGTGAATGTTGTTGCGTGCTGTCTCAGTGTTCTGTAAACATTATATTCTACGGCTAGCCACAATAATATTGCTTGTACCTTCCTGCCTTTGTGAAAACACCACCGAGACGTTGAAGCGATTACCTCAATAATCTGTTGACCCACTGTCTATTGTTATGTAAACAGTCCATGCGAAATGTTGGTGCGTTTAAAGGGGTCACGCCGAGCGTTGTCTATTGTTATGTCAACATTCCTTGTAAAATTGGTGGATGTCCCATGACTGTTGACCAACGATTGTCTGTGCCAACAGTGAGTATAGACAACCGACTGCCTTCTCATTCAGTGAGAAATTTACCGACAAAATATTACCATTAGTTTTTAGGAATTTAATTGCAGACTTACTCGTCTCTCGCGACAGATGTCCCCCGCACCAAGTCTTAGCTTGCGAAGACTCCTGCGAGTCAGGATGCAATTTACATTCCCTATTGTCGGCTGTGGTTATCTTCTCCCTATCACTATCCTCCTCATCTTCCTCGTTTCCACCATCCTTCTCCTCGTCCAAACCATTCTTCTCGCAATCTTCCTCAGTTGCTTCTCCTGTATCAGCTATAAATGGCTGATCCATTTCCTGTTTCAATGTCGTGGCCGTGGCCAAGAGCTGTCGCCCCTGCTCGACTAGCTTCGTAAAGCGGGCTGTGATTTTCTGCACGCCTGCAGATGACTGTCTAGCCGCATTGGGCCGAAGTACTGAGTTCGGATTTCCCTTATTCCAATGCTTTGTGGCTGCTCGTGTCCTGAAGTTAGCCGCTTCAGTTATGTGTCTGTCTAAATATCTCTGTAGCAGAACAATATTATATATTTCCAGCTGATTCTCCTCTGGAATCTTATAATTGGTTCGAGATGCCTTCTCGACCACTGGGTATGGCCCGTGCCATCCAATCTGTAACCTGTTCTGTTTGCTATGCATAAACAGTAAAACATATGCTATCTCTAGCTCACACTTAGGACCAGTCGTCTTATATTCTCCGTCATGTTGACGCCTCCTCTTCTTCATACGTGGTCTGTTTCCCTTAACAGTGGCTTCCTCACTTTTCCCATGATTTGATGCCCCTCTCTGGCATTCAGGACCTGATCGGGTAAATTGATCCATGTCCCCTGCGATTCCCTGCCAATAATAATGGTGGGTGATTCTTTGCGTAGTGATGTATTGTCTGACCTGACCACTAGATTCACTAGCATGTCCCATACCTAAGATATAAAATCTATATCGTGCTGGTACTACCAGTTGCTTATACTCATATCCGCGCTTTCCTACTTTCCTAAGGAGTTGTCCTTGCTGTTTAAAAGCAGTCTCCTGGTTGCTGGTGGATTGTCTCCCTTCAGTCTCTTCTTAAAACACGGTTCTACCGATTTATCGTTCATTTGAGCTTGTCTCAGCTCTTGCGGATGGAAGTGAACCTCGTCTCCTTGTCTCTTCTCCTTCGCTTGGTCACTTGTCTGCACTGCAGCTGTGACTCTTGATTGACGAGTGTCTCCTAAACTCACATATTTGTAGCCTAAAATGACTTCGTATGTATGATCATTTAAAACTGCCGTTCGTAGTTCTCCCTTGACATATCTGCCTTCAATGGGAGTCCGGGCGATAGCCGCCATCATTGGAGGATCGCCGTTACCTGTGACCTGAATTTCCACAGTTCCATCAGTCAATTGTTCTGATCTAACCAGTCTTGAACTGATTTTCGAATCGAATTCCAGCCTGGAATCGAATACCTCTTCCGCTCTTTCTCTATTGACAACGTTGCGTTCCGAGGGAATCCGGGCGCTAGTCGCCGTCCCTACAATATCACTTTTCCTTTTCCGCCCCTTTGCATTAGGGTCCTTGTAATATTCGTTGCCAGGTTTAAACCTCTTCTTTCTTTTGAGTGGTCCATTCTTATTGACACTAACTCTCAGTGTGTCTTTCTTCGCTCTGTCGAAAATAAAAAATGTTTCCCCACTACTTTCTTCTGCTAACCAATCTTTGAATCCGACGACGGATCAAAGTTGGCCCTTGTTTGTCCTTATTACGTATCTTGTGTATCTTGCCCGTGGAATGGTCATAATTCAAGATACGGTGCAACCCATCTGTCCATTTATATCGGGTACAGTGTGTTGTAAATTTCGCGCATCTGCGCTGTGCCTTGCATAAAGCGCGTACACCAAGCTGTTTCCTCTTGTGTCGCCTGGTGTCTTTCCTTCTCTCTATCCGCTTAGTTTTTGTCTCGCCTACATATAGAATCGGAGTCCCATGGGTGTTGAGCTGCTGTATCCCCGCCGGCTCTACCACACTTTTCTCCTCATAATCCTCTTCTACCTCCTTTTGAAGAGAGTCGGGGGGTGCCTCCGTGTCCGTCGTCCACCCTGTCCCGATAATCGTATGTGTTGTTATACCTTCTAAAGGCACACATTTCTCTCCGTAAGTTTTAAAAGTGGTAGGATCTGACTTTTCCTCGTCTTGGGTAAAGGCAGACTTAGGCGATGTGTGCAACTGTCTATTTCCGTGGATAATAGCGAATGCCCGTTCCTGTCCGGTCGCTTCTTTCCACGTAGAAGGGCCGGTGGAGTAAGGTAATAATTGTTCTCCTGATGTCAGGAGACAAGTGCCTGCTTTCTTCTTCCCTGTGATGCCAGGTGAAATTGTTTTATTCGAAGTCCCCTTGCAAGATCCATCGAAGGTACCGCTCGCAATTAGAGTGGGTTCTTCTGTGCCTTTTAATAACTTTCCGTTATCTCTGCATCGGTGTCTGGAATCCATTGAATTTAACTACCGCCGGGTGTGATTTTTCCCCTCTTTTCTCCGGGACTCTTTGTCCTTCATTGTTCGGGTTTCTATATACGCCAAGCGATGGAGAGGAGGGCGGTTTCGGCACTCACTGGTGTAGTGATTTTTCATGCGACAATACCCGGCACCATTTTTCCCCTTGCCTCTGGTTCTGAGAAAAGGAGTTGTGTTGAGTTACCTGTCTATGTGGATTGCAAAAGCAAGTTGTCTTTTCTTCCCCTGATACCGGTCAACTGCGCCCTTCTCGTAATCAGTTTCTCCTGCAGATTTCTTTGCATATGTCGTAATGCAAGGCGAAGATGGTGTGTCCTCTAGGGGATATGATAGCTCGTCTGCCACT